>JBAMBL010001052.1:0-60359 GCA_037043405.1 Drosophila subquinaria | reverse complement strand
TAAATAAAAAAATTTAATTAATTAATTAAATTAAATTAATAAAATAAATCAAAATGAATAAGAGTATTCAAAAATAAATCAAACTAATTATTTATTATTAAGGGAGTCTCTGGGTCAGACCTCCAAAATAGGTTAAAAAAAAAGGAATGTTCAATGCTCACACGATTGCATCCGCAAAATAACCGGGACTTGCTAAGTAGATCGAATCCTTTTATCGTCGGTGCCTCGAGGAAAAAATTCAATTTTTTTGTTGAAATGGCCGTCATTTGAAAATGAAAAATTGATTTTTCAACTTTTTTTTGGAGTCTAGTGCACAAAAAAAATAGTAAAAATATTTTTACGGCCATGATCGAGGCATGGAGGATAACGTCGTTAATTCTGCGTCGTTTGGCACTTATTTGATCAAAATCGGTTCGGAGAAAATTGAGTAATCGTGTGAGCATGTTAGCAAAACATGGTTTCGAGAAAAGCGCGTTTAAAGTTTGAACTTCACTTGCATTAACATTAACACTGCTTCACAAAAATGGCTGTGTCTCCTAAACTATTTCGAATATTGAAAAATCCTTCTGGGAAAATATTTTTGAATATCCAAGCTAAAGATATTTGCAAACAAAAAAAACTTAAAAAAAATGTCTTATAATATTTATAAAACAAACACAACTTTTTTTAAAGTAGTTTGGGTTATATTTTAAAAGAATTTATTTTGAAAATTTGCTTACTTATGTACTTCTATTAATTTATTTAAAATCAGTGTGAACTTAGAGATTAATTTTTGTTAGTGCAGCAATTGAAATTCTCAGCTTGAGGCATTCTTAGAATCCGCTTGGCATCTGTACACCTGTGCAAGTATTTCAACTGTTTGGAACAACAACAACAACAACAACTGTCAATCGAGTACTAAGTATTGTATTATGAAACGCACTTACGGGTAAATGGAAGTTTTCTATGACAGAAGCGGAAGGAAACTGCGCTAAAGAAAACTTTTCATTCCAAAGCAAAAGTGAAATTTCAAGAATTTTCAACTCACTTTTATCTGTCGTGTCGCATTGACAAAGGTTCGACTTGTCATCGTTTGATGATTGCCACACACAACTTGATAACGATGTGAATGTGAATGGGAATGGAAATGTGAATGTGAATCTAAATGGGAATGTGAGAGATTTCTCTTTGAGTCTTTGAGTTGAACTTGGACTCATTAGAAAGAATTACGAGTTGTTTGCACAAAGAATGCCTGGATTCTGTCCAAGGTACACTCCAAACAAAATGCCCTAAGTTATTCGATAAGTTTTGGTAAGTGGCGCCTAAAAGACGCACAAGCGGTGGAGTGAACAGGTGCCACCCAATTAATTTACTTCGAGTTCAATGAATATCACCATAATTCTATGACAAACATTCAAATACATCAATTTCACTCAATTGAAGTTCGATGAAATATATTTTTAAGAACTCTTTTTATTGATTTATAAATAAAGCGTTTCTTTTTAATTTTAAGCGAAAACTGAACATAACATTTTATTTTATTTCTTATTGATGTTAATTTTTAAGTAAATAAATTTTAATCAACTTAAATAAAATGAAAAAATACTTTGCACAGTTCGTTCTATTGATTTATAGAGGAAACATTACACTTCCGTTTCAAGCGGAAGTAGACTGAAATTGTTTTTAATATAATTTAAAGTTTAAGCTCAGTATATTTTTGCATATTTGCTCAGTTCAATAAATAATTAATTCAATTCAGTTGAGGCGACATTTAAAATGCATTCGTAAATTGTAGGTAAATATATTTATTTATTTCAATTTATTTGTATTTATTTTAAATCGGGAAATATCCAGTTGATAAAAACTTATTTAAAATATATATTGATATTAAAAGTAAACATTTTAATGCAAACATTAATGCCAATTAAAAGTGATGCATAATTTAAAATTAAAATAGATAGAACTGAAATCATAAACAACAACTTGGAATTAAAAATGTTGAAAAGGTTTCTCAGCTGACAACAGCAATAAAGTGAAAACAAATAGATAAAAAAAAGCAAAATCATCTTAACAACACTTTGATATTCGATATGGCGGCGGGTGGTAAAGTCAAAGGAAAAGCCAAAGGAAAAGCCAAAGAAAAAGCCAAAGAAAAAACCAAAGAAAAAACCAAAGAAAAAGGCAGAGACAAATACATTTGGGGCGTCGTCATCGTTGCTATTATCACTATATGTGTATGTGTGTGTGTGTGTGTGCGTGTGTGCGTGTGTGCGTGCGTGTGTATGTGTCACACAGCTGAGAGAGTGACGTCAACATCAAGTTCTAAAATATGCGCCAAGTTTGACGCCCAAACCAAGTGAACTTTAGTTTTTCCTTATTTTTCTTTTATTTTTTTTCTATTATTTTTTGTCATCTCTATTTTCCGCTGCATGCCACGCCCTGTACACACACACACATACATTAGCGTACATTTATGTCCATTAGTATACATATGTGTGTGTGCTTAGATTATATTTATAAGCTCACAACTCCCGATACTCGTATGTCGCACAGCATCAACCTAAAACCTCAACCTCAACCTCATCCTCACACCTCAGTCAGCAGCTTTTTCCGTTCCGTTCGGTTCCTGCGGATTAGTGGTTTGGTTTGGTGCTCTTTTTGGTGGTGCTGTTTAGCCCAGTACCTCAAACTGAACACCGGCTAATCGATTTGCCAAAATGTCTGCCCATAAATTAAAAAAAAAAAGTTAATAAAAAAAGTTAATAAATGAAAATAATAAATATCAATTGAAACAAAAGAAAATTATCTTTCTGTATAATTTTCTGCAACAAATAAATAGCAAGAACCCGTCACTGAAAACCGGAAAGAACTGTCTTTTAATTACACTAGTTTACAGCCAAAATGCAAAGTGAACCAAAGTATTTTTTTCTTATGGACATTGGCCTTCTAAACACGAAAATGGCATTTAAAATTTTTTTCATGGAAGCGTTTGAATATTCGAAATTTTTCGAATTTTCAAGGTTACTCCAACACTTTTGAGTATATTTCCATTTCTACAGATCCGATTTGGCCGAACAAGAACTTAAATTAAAGGTGAGTTATTTCTCTTCAACTTTTGTCCATAAAGTATTAAGATCGGTTCAGTAGTTCAGGTGCTAGCGATTTTAATAAGTTCGAAAATGGCCGTTTTTTGCGATTTTTTGAGTTCGAATGCTAACATATCGTCCTGGAAAAAATATAAATCATAAATAAAATTTTTTTTACTCGTTTATCGTAAAGCCAATACTGTTTCGAAGAAAATAAGGTATAGTTTATGCAAATCCATCGACAGATGGCGAAGTAATGCAGCTTTAACTGGGCCAAAAGTTGTGGATAATGCTCGCCTTTGCCCTTGCACATATACAAGTGCGTTTGGTCGCTGCATGTGAGTACCGCTACAATCGGTGTTTTACTGGTGCTAGGTGTTTCACGTAAATATGCCTTACTGCGCCATCTGTCGATGTTCGCATAAACTATACCTTATTTTCTTCGAAACAGTATCGGCTTTACGATAAACGAGTAAAAAAAATTTTATCCTTATGATTTATATTTTTTCCAGGACGATATGTTAGCATTCGAACTCAAAAAATCGCAAAAAACGCCCATTTTCGAACTTATTAAAATCGCTAGCACCTGAACTGCTGAACCGATCTTAATACTTTATGGACAAAAGTTGAAGAGAAATAACTCACCTTTAATTTAAGTTCTTGTTCGGCCAAATCGGATCTGTAGAAATGGAAATATACTCAAAAGTGTTGGAGTAACCTTGAAAATTCGAAAAATTTCGAATATTTCGAAAACGCTTCCATGAAAAAAATTTTAAGT
This sequence comes from Drosophila subquinaria, assembly GCA_037043405.1. Taxonomy (NCBI): domain Eukaryota; kingdom Metazoa; phylum Arthropoda; class Insecta; order Diptera; family Drosophilidae; genus Drosophila; species Drosophila subquinaria. The sequence goes on along the minus strand of JBAMBL010001052.1, from coordinate 56,516 downwards.
GCCATTTTCGTGTTTAGAAGGCCAATGTCCATAAGAAAAAAATACGTTGGTTCACTTTGCAAAAAAAAGTTTTAATTTTGTAAACTAGTGTTATTATTCCATAAAATAATTAGTTTAATTTAATTTTTTAAATTTTTTCCTTTTTTTTTTAATTTGTACTTGGTTTACGGTGCAAAAATACGATTTCTAGGCATCTAAGAGTCGATGCGCTCTAAGATGTTTGTGTTTTGGGTATGCTGATGTTGCTGGTTGAGTGTATTCGGTTGGAATTATCGTCATATTGATTAATTGTGTGTGACACTATGCAAAAAAAAGGAATAACGTTGAAAGCTGAATTTTGATGGGCACATATGGCGTATACGTAACATTCATGAACATACACTTTTATTAACTATTCTATGTCAGTGAAGCAAGAAATTTATATTAAAACTATGTACACTATTATTTTTAAAAAAAATTAGTTTTTATTTTCATTTTTATAAATTATATACCTGTAAATTTTTCGAATAAAAACACATAAGTCAAAAACTTGATTATATTTATGATTTTTAAATATTGTAGCTTATTATTTATTGTTATATATTATTTGATATTACATAAATACAAATTATGATACTTACTATTATTATTTTTATGTATTATACACTTTATTCCAATTGCATTTATTCTTCATTTTAATAATCTGACATCAATATTATTCTAAATATTTGTGTTAAATTGTGCGCCGTATTTCCACTTACTACTATGCCATCCATTTATATATATTCATTCTTGTTCACACACTTACATTCGCGATAAGCAATGAATGACTCTTGACTAATTGTGTTTTATGGCACTTGACACTATCATCTCTGAGTTCTTCCCTACTCCCTTCTGCATCCTGTTCTGTTGGCACACAATATTCGGCATGTCCTTGTCCGCAATTTCTGCTGCCTCCTCCTCATTCTTCTGCTCTTGCCCTGTTTTTTGTTGTCGACCACGTTCTGGCATAATGCGTGTATAAAAATATTATTGTGCTTTTATGTCGCTGCAGGCTTTTTCGGCCATTTTAGCACTTCAAATAGCTCGCCAACAACAACGCCACCATCGAATTGTGTCGTAAACAGAGACACACACACACACACACACACACACACATATATATATATATTATATATATATATTTATATACATACACATTTGATCCACAAATCGAAATGTTGGTGGCACGCCAAAGATGAATATAAAATTGTATTTAGAACTAAAAGTCAGCCCATCGCACAGTGGTCAATTTAGCTCGCGTTAATACAAATTTTAAATTTTTTAATAAAGCCATCATATTTTTTTAATGGATCTCTGACCATTTTAACTCTTTTGAACCTTTTTCCCCTTAGTTAAAGCACAGTACTCAATATCTGAAATGGGTAAATAGGAAAATCAGGTGAGCTAAAAAGGTTTTCAAAATACCTTTTCAGCAATATATAGAACATATCTGTAGCTTCTGTGGTTTGCAAATTGTGGGAGTGTCAATAATACAATATTATTCTTGTTTAAATAAACATCAATATTTAATTGTAAAATTTTAATTATTGCATTACAATTTAAGTTCATTCGCGGCTTTCTCTGAGTTAATCTGGTAAGAGCCAGATGGTTTTGAATTTTCGCAGTAATTTTGATTAATTGAATGACAAAAACGTCTGATCTCTCTCAGTATTATGTCTATATGCACTATAAAAACTGTAAAAAGAGTATCTTGAAGATTCCTGAAAATATTCTTGGGTTTTTGCCCTCTGTACCTCGGCCTGACTTCCGTAGCTTGCAGCTTGTGGCATGTGGCAAATGGCATGTGGCATGTACATATGTAGCTGCTATGTTGTTGTCTGGCTGTCAGCAATGTTTCTGTTTCAGTCTCTGTTTCGGTTACCAGTTGCCAGTTGCTTTACGTGGAGCATAATGTAAAAAGTTTTCACCAAGTCTGTAGAACACGGCCGGGGGCAAACACTTTGAAACTGAAGCAAAGCTCTGGCAAGAGGCAGCTGGCATGTGGCATGTGGCATGTGGTAGGTGGTAGGTGGCATTGTATGTGCCACACAACTCTTGATAACTTGCCATTAAAAGTGAAAGCAATTGAATGATGCTTAAATGAAATTAATGGATGTTCTAATAAGTTGACAGACTTGCCAGTTTAATCAGATCACAACCCAAACACCTCTCTTTTTCTTTTTCTCTCTCTCTCACACACACACTGGTTTATCTCTCTGCACACTTGTCTTATGTGCAAAATTGTCCACATTATTATATAAATTCATTTATTAAGTTATTTAGCTAGTTTTGCAACAAGTTAAAAGTTTGTAATCTAAGCTTACATTTATCAAGAGCTTGACCCAAATTTACATGGCTGCACTTTACTTATCATTTACTTATATGAAGCAACTTTTTGAGAACACAAAATTTACCAATAATTTTGTCTTATAAGGTAATCTTTACACTCTCAGTATTGCTTCGAAACGACTTGTAAAGTATAATTCAATTTTATTGACTGTTTTCTGAGAGACTCAAAAATAATGTTTAAATTTTGACACATGAAAAATTTTAATCTGTCTCAACTTTTTCAAAGCCCCATAAACAGGAATCAGTTTTTGAACTTGGCTGAACTTTGCATTTTGTCATTATTTATTAACTCACTAAATTGCATCAATGTCGGTTAAAAAGGACCATAGTTATGGATGTTTTAAGTTAAACGTTGGCAGTATATTTTACACTGTTGTAGTTAGAAATTCGCAGATAGCATGAATGTATATTCAAGTTAAGTATCAGGCATATTTTAGTTAGAAACTTGACCTTAGCATACATACTTGTTTCTTTCACCAAAGTTTATTTATTTTTGGAGAAAAACAAATGTAAATTGTGAACCAGTGTGCGTGTGAGTCGCGTTGCATGTCTCAACTGGGAGACAGCCAAGTTATGAGGACGTCGTAACATCGCTGAGAACAACAACAACAACAACGGAAACAACAACAAAAGAAAAGCTGATGCCGAAGCTGACAGGCAAAGTCAGTGGATGACTGTCTGACTTTGTGACTGGTGGACTGGTTGACTAAATGACTCTCTGATGGCTTGACTGACTGGCTGACTGAATGACAGCCAGAATGCTTGAAAAAGCGACACCTTCTCTTCCTTCACCCGCTGTTAGCCAAGTTGTAACAACGGCAACGGCAACGGCAACAGCAGCTGAAGCTGAAACGGTGTCAAAATTCAATTTTCGCATTATTATGCGTACATAAATGAGACAGTCCCCGCTTCCTCCCCTTCCCCGCCTTTGTCCTCTATTTTTAGCCCAGCACCAAAAATATGCTTAGGCTTATAAGTGGAACAATGTTCTCTAAGACTTTTTGGAGGCAATACTTATGGTATAGAATCAGAGAAATTTGAAACTACAGCTTTGGGTTTTGGCACACACAATGCTGGATAATTGACGGACGTTTGCTGAAAATTTCATCTTGATCGGAATAGTTAAAATATAGAAAAAGATAAAAGAAGAAAAAACTCGAGCGCCTAAATATATGCAACGTTTTTTTAAATTAATATTTCAGTTATGGTGATTGATTCGATCGGTTGCTGGGCGTCATCAAACATTTCGATTGTAGCATTCTTAATTATTTTCTTTAAACTTCATTTGCCACCTTCGACTTTCCACTTGCCACTCCCGAATGTAACATGCAGTTGCGCCCTTCAGCTTTTTCCTACTTGCCCCACTTTCCACTATCTTCTTTGCACTTGCCACATGAAACAGGGAAAAAGGAGCCGCAGCTGCTGCCTTGAAAGTGCCTTGAAAGTGCCAGCAGCTTGTCGTAGGTTGCGGCTTTCGTGGATCCTTTCGCTAATGAATTATTGGCATAGCAAACGCTTTCCAAGGCGACGTTTCGTAAAATGTTCAACTAACTGGTTAATCTATGGCAGAGAATAAGCTGAACTGAGCTGAGCTGAGCTTAGCTGAGAGTGGAAGGGAGAGAGACAAACTGGAAACCTTTGCGAGAGAATTTAACCGTTTAGCAAACTATTTGGCTTCAGCTTTATATTTATCATGTACTAGGGGGCTCCGCCCAGTGCCCCCTAGTATTATATAGTAATCCGACTTTGACCAAATTTGATCAGAATGTAAGAGAGAGTCCCAAACATATAATCTGTGAGTTTGGTTAAGATATCTTAAGAAACAACAAAGTTTTTCATACTAAAATCCGATTGTTCCTATGACAGCTATATAATATAGTAATCCGACTTTGACCAAATTTGATCAGAATGTAAAAGACATTCCCAAACGTATAGTCTGTGAGTTTAATTAATATATCTTAAGATACTAAAGGTTACTTTGCATCCGATATCTAGAAGCCAGGTAGCGTAGCAACTAGCAACTAGCAACTATTACTATCAATATAAAACTCAAAGTTGTATCTTGATTTTCTTAGCAAACAGTTTATAATTAAAATTCAGATTCTCATGACTTGAAATATATTACACCTCATTTTTCGATTCAAAACAGGGTATTAATACAGCCAGAACGAGATTGAGGAGGGGAAAACTTAATTACTTTGATTACAGACTTCGTCGCATTTTGAGGAAATTGTGAAATGTTGTAAAAATCATTTCACGCCCGATAACTGGGCTACAATATAAAATATTTCTACTGTAGTGTGCGTTTTTTATTATTATGCCTCGCACAAGCAGCGGAAACGGACACGGAAACAGAAACAGAAACGGAAACGACGAAAGGGACAAGGGAAACGGGAAGCGGGACAAAATAAACGGGAAAAGGAAACCGAGACAGGAGCGCATTTGAAAAGCAATTAAAAATGTTTAATACATACAATTAAAGTTTTAATGGACAGCCTAGAGAGAGAGAGAGAGAGAGAGAGAGTGAGTGGGAGTGTAAGAGAGAAAGAAAGAGAGAGAAGTTTAGGGGCGTGCCACAAGCTGTCAAAAATCAAACACTCTTCGCCTCGCAAATAAATCAAATTTCATTCAGACCCAAAATTAAATTCGCCAACTGTAAAATTTCTTAGTCGAAAAGGGTCATAAGAATATTTTGGGCCAAAGACCAATGGAAAATTCATTACCCTATGTCTAAGTCTCTCTCCATCTCCCTCTATCTCCTTCTCTCTCTCTCTCTCTCTCTCTTTTCATTTGCTTTGTGAGTTACCATTTAAATTCTCCCGTAATTTCACTACTTTGGGGGCTGAAATACATATTGTTTGTTGCTGGCATAATTTAATTATACTCTCTGCCCATTGAATATGGTTTAAATATAGTTTTTATGAATATTTTACTCTGTGACTCATGACTTTGTCAATTTCGGAGAATTGAAGAGCTAGAGACAGCGAAATTGCTAAATACTCATATATTTTAGTATTTCTTGGAAATACAACTTTTTTTTATAATTTGATAAGCAATTTATTTTATTTTGACTTGATCTGGACGTTATCAATATAAAAAATTGTAAGAGCTAGAGGCATCCAAATTGCAATATACATTCTGGTATTTCAAATCTTTATTTTCCAATTTCCAAGTGTCGGGTATCTAAAAGTCGATAATACTCAATTATTTGTTACCAGTTTGAATTGATTTTCTATTGACAGTTTAAGAAGAAACAGCACTACAACAGTCAGGTCTGAGTATTTTCTCTTCCTGTCGCTGTTTCTATTGTCACTCTCTGTTTTTGTTTTTGTCGCTATGCTTTGTCTTGGTCTACTAAGTGGTCACATTCTGGTTGCTCACTTTGATGGTTCATCCATCAATGCGACCCTTGTATCCATCTATCTTTCGCTCTGTCTATTCTCTGTCTCTCTTCTCTGCTCGTATCTATCTATCTCTATCATACTATCAATGCATGCTGTCATCTCCAACTCAAGTCACCCTCTCTGGCTGACTGAATCACTGACGAACTGACTGACGACTGAAGAGGTGATGATAATTGAATGCCTGACTGTTTTTTTGCAGTACAGAGAGAAAAATGCCGTGCTAAAATTAAATACAGGTGACCTCGAATTAAATATCTGTATTTGCAAATATCGATACTCAAAACTGAATTCAGTTTGAAAAGTGTCGCTTTAAATACAGCCGGACCGCTTGGTTTTTTCGCTCAGTGTATTAAAAGTGTTTGATAAAATTAGGAGCTCCTCTAGCAAACCAAATGCAAATACCAGAAATAAACTGATGAAAAAGTTAATTAAACTTTTTGATGAGATTTCAGATTTCAGGTTTCAGAATTTAGCATCTCTCCCCTCTCATTTACCCAAATCCCAATCTCCATCCCCATCCCATTTCAGGTTTCACGTTCCAAAAAACTTCGACACGTCTGTCTTTTTTTTTGTAGTTGTTGTCGTATTTTTGTCATCACTCTCCTCCCAGTCATTTTGGCCTGGGCCAAGTTATGTTTGTTCAAGTGACGCTCTCGACTTTCAAGTTTCAACTTTGACATGTCATCCACAACGTCGCGTGTCGCCTAAAGCCGAGTACCCAAGTTTCCCAGGAAAGAAGATGAGGGAACGCAGAGTGGAAGACGCCTCCTCTTTACAAAACTTTCTAAATTATCGTTGGTCATTGTTTTCAAAAATTGAACAAGCCGTGTAAAACACGAGGACAAGCGACAGGAGTGGCATTTGTCCTCGCCATGTAATGAAAATGAGAATTCCATGACAGCAGCATCCTTTGTGCAAAACCCCATTCACCATTCACCACTCACCATCCCTCAACCTCTCTTCTCCATCCTCCATTCTCCATTCTCCATTCCCATACCATCTACATACACTTCACACCCAACAAAATCAAGTGCGAGTCCCATCCGTCCAACTGCTCGACTGTTTAAAGCCCAGTTATCATTCAATTCAACCAAGATTCGATTTAGAAATACAACAAATCGAATGTATCCCTTTTTGATAAGCACTTGAATTTCAGATAATTCATTCAGAAAAGGTTCGATTGAGGAATTTAGTAAAAAGGAAGATAGAAGATATTTCATGACAATTATTTTATTTAATCAACTTGATTAAATGCCAAAGTACTTGAAAATCGATTTCGTAATAATCAAGCAGTCGATTTATCTATGTTATTACATCAATACTACGCACTTTACAAGAATTATCTTACTATTACAGTCTCTAAGATCTAGAAATTTATGCGAATCTGACAGACATGGCCACAAACCGATAAATCTGTAACCTTTTTCCGTTGGGATACTGGGCTTAAAGCCATCAGGCATTATTGGAAGCGCTTTCAAATCGATAAGATTGTCGACTCTGTCGATGCTTTTGAGGCTTTCGATGCTGTTGCTACTCGTAATTCTGTTAATAGGGTAAAATCCACAGGAGTCTAACATCGCCTCCTATTCCCAGTGGAGAAAACGTTTGAATTAATTACAATGTGGCTGCACTTCATCATGAGAACTGCCTTTCGGTTCGACGGTTCGACGATTCACCCGCCTTTCCTAGCCTCACCTCATTTACCAACTCCCCCCCTGTTTTTACACTTTCTACACCTTTTAAATAGGTCAATTAGCGGGAATATGCGGTTTCTATGGCGGTTGGGGGCTGCTTTTCACTCGCATGTGAGTGGAAAAGGAAAGGGGGCCGCCATCTACGGTAAATGAAGTAAAGTATTTAAAAGTGGCTGAAGTCACCGCCTCCACGGCTTACCACCAATTGAGTTCGAACCCCAACTCCCGCACAGTGGAAAACAAGTGAAATTGGCTATTGTTAATTGATATCCCTGGAAGTTTATTATCATCATTCTTTGTTTTTTCAATGAGATTTATGTAAATCATGAAATCATTTTTGTATATCATATTATTTTGAATTTATTTTTACTACACAAAATTAAGTTACAACAATTGTCGGTGTTCCTGAAACAAAGAAAACAAAAAACAAAAATTGTAGAGATTTGATAAAATGTAATGTGAATGAATAAACGAATAAAATTAATTTTTCAATTGAAAAATGACTTAGCAAAACAAAATATTTCAGATTTAAAAATTTGAATAAATATGAGCTAATCTGTCGGTTATTCCCACTATGCGATACTTGATAGTCTTATAAAACAAAATGTTGCCCCATCTAGCATCCCATCTCTGGCAACTCTCGCACCATTCTGGCAACACCATTAACACGCTCAGACGGTGGCTAATCTGTAATTAATTGCCACACATCTGTAAACATGGCACGCACACAGAGATACGAGGAGAGATACGGGAGAAACGGGAGAGAGCGAGGGAGACTGATAGGGAGATTTCATAGCTGAGGGCGTTACGGTCAATTGGGTAACCAAAGCAGGCCAAATTTACACTCCACAGTCCACAATGTCCATACTGTTCACATTTGTCGCCAGAGGGCGCTGCTTTTCGCGCTTAAATGAGAGCACGTAGGACAAATTGTGGTTTATTGGTTGTTGTGAGTGGCGGGGAGGGGTTAGGGGGGTTAGGCCTTTCCTATGATTACCCGTATGTTAATGCTCTATTCTCCACTTACTACCGGTCAATTGGTTAACCAAAGCAGGCCCAATTCACTCTCCACAATCCACAGTGTCCACATTATCTTTGTTTAATTAGAGCACGTAACACAAATTGTGACATTTCGGAAAGAACCAAGGAAAGGGGATTTTAGGGGGGCTAAGACTTTTTCTATGTATTTGAACATTGAATTAAAAAGTCACCATCAGCGCGAGATTTATTTTATTTATACAACGATTTATTTATTTTGTACACTTACAGGACAATGCACTACGTGCTTGATTAAAGCTCGCGCAGACGGCGACTTTTTAAACGTAATGTTTGTATTTTTGTTTTGCAGATGTCCCTTTGGTGCCCTTAATTGAAAATGTTGCTTTACAACACTATTTCTAATGCATTTTCTGTCCACTCTTTTCACCTACAGCGATTCTGAGCACACTATGCAAGGAATTCCTGCGAGTGAATGTCTCGGCGATTTTATACATGATGAACAACGAGCAGTTTGGGCACAGCACAGCCTCGGCACAGTACTTTCTGCAATTGGCTGGATATTTGGGCATCCCCGTCATCTCCTGGAATGCGGACAATTCGGGATTGGAGCGGCGAGCTTCACAGTCGACGCTGCAGCTGCAATTGGCGCCGAGCATTGAGCATCAGAGTGCGGCGATGTTGAGCATCTTGGAGAGATACAAATGGCATCAGTTCTCAGTGGTCACCTCCCAAATCGCCGGACACGACGACTTTGTGCAGGCGGTGCGGGAAAGAGTAGCAGAAATGCAGGAACATTTCAAATTCACCATACTCAACTCGATTGTGGTGACGAGAACGAGCGACCTGATGGAGCTGGTTAACAGCGAGGCCCGAGTGATGCTTCTCTATGCCACACAGACGGAGGCCATCACCATCCTCCGTGCTGCCGAGGAGATGAAGCTCACGGGCGAGAATTATGTCTGGGTTGTCAGTCAGTCGGTGATCGAGAAGAAGGATGCCCATTCACAGTTCCCAGTTGGCATGCTTGGGGTACATTTCGATACGAGCAGCGCCGCGTTGATGAACGAAATATCGAATGCCATCAAGATCTACAGCTATGGCGTGGAGGCCTATCTGACGGATCCCGCCAATGCGAACAGACGCCTCACCACACAGTCGCTCTCCTGCGAGGACGAGGGTCGCGGCCGCTGGGACAATGGAGAGATGTGAGTGAGATTTCCCTTTGCATACCAAACCCCAAAAAAAAAAAAAACGCTTTGAAAAAAGATTATCCTACAACTTAAGGAATCCTACCTAAGGATTGTCTAAATATAATTAAAATCTTGATCGGCTTCTTTGATGAATTTCAAAAATAATGATTTCTTTTCTTCTTTTTATCGTGTCTTGAAATTTCGTTTTGCTTTTTTTTGTCTTTTTGTTTTTGTTTTTGTTTTTTTTTTTAATCTATCTGATTGTTTGATTTGATTTGATCATTATTGCTTGATCCAGTCTCTAATCCAACATCTTCTCTGTGCTTAATGTCCTCAGTTTCTTCAAGTACTTGCGCAATGTGTCCATCGAGGGGGATCTCAATAAACCGAATATTGAGTTCACTGCAGACGGTGATCTTAAATCGGCGGAGCTCAAGATCATGAATCTTCGTCCCAGTGCGAACAATAAGAATCTCGTTTGGGAGGAGGTAAGTTCAACTATTTCAGCATGCAGCTATTACTTGCTCTCACTTTCTCAATTTCTTGAACAATATATACACATTAGAAATATATATCATGATCACGATCATGATCACTTATACAAAACCACATTAAATATATTTGTAAAAATATTTATAAAATAAAAAAATACAATATATAAATATACATACATATATTCTGAAATCACGATCACTTTCTTACTTACTTTATCCACATATTACGATCATGATCACTTTCACCCGACCACATAAGATATATTTGTAAATATATGTAATATTAGAAAAAAAAAACAAAAATATTGTACATATATTTATCCACACATGACGATCATGATCTTATTCACCATGAACACATTGAATATATATATAAATAAATATATTCGCACTTTATGGAACGCTTTGTATAATTGCAACAAAAATTTGGCTTTGTTTTTTTTGTGTGTGTTTTTTTTTGCATTGGTTTTGCACTCACTCAGATCGGGGTGTGGAAGTCGTGGGAGACACAGAGATTGGATATACGCGATATAGCGTGGCCAGGTAACTCGCACGCTCCGCCGCAAGGTGTCCCGGAGAAATTCCATTTAAAGATCACATTCCTCGAGGAGGCACCCTATATCAATCTGTCACCCGCCGATCCAGTCAGTGGCAAGTGTTTGATGGACCGCGGTGTGCTCTGCCGTGTCGCCGCCGATCACGAGATGGCAGCGGACATTGATGTGGGTCAAGCACACCGCAACGAGTCCTTTTATCAATGCTGCAGTGGATTTTGCATTGATCTGCTCGAGAAATTTGCCGAGGAGCTCGGCTTCACCTACGAACTGGTTCGGGTTGAAGATGGTAAATGGGGTACACTTGAGAATGGTAAATGGAATGGCTTAATTGCCGACTTGGTTAACCGCAAGACGGACATGGTACTCACATCTCTCATGATCAACACCGAGCGCGAGGCGGTCGTCGATTTCAGCGAGCCCTTCATGGAAACGGGCATCGCCATCGTCGTCGCCAAGCGAACGGGCATCATTTCGCCCACCGCCTTCCTGGAACCCTTCGACACGGCCTCCTGGATGCTGGTAAGATACCAAAATCTAAATCATTAGTAGACTGTACGCAGTAACCAGTACACAGTACCCAATAACCAGTAGCCAGTACACCGTACCCAGTACCTCGTATCCAAACGTACTGCCAACATTTTTAAGAAAAGGTGCTTCCAAAATTAAACTACAGAGGAGATAATTGATATGAATAATTCAATGATTTCCTATTGTGCTTTTTGTTTCTTTTATATTTTTATTAATTTTATTTCAGAATTTTGACAGAATTTTTAATATTCTGAAAACGTTTGCTAAAAATTCTATTTTAATCGCTTAATAAACAGAAACATAAACATAAACTTTTTTACTTTTGTTCAAAAAACAGAAAAAAAGGTTAATTTTTAATACATTTTTCTATTCTTTATTCATTCTTTAATATTATTACTTTATTTTCATTTCAATTTATATATTTTTTATATTACTTATTGAATCAAAGGCGTTTCCGGATACGGGTACTGGGTATCTAACAGTCGAGCAGCTCGACTTGTCTTGGTCATGAGGTACCTCTCACCCGGTAAGTGTCACGTTCTTACATTATTTCTCTCTCTCTCTCCATCTCTGCTTCTCCACATCCCAATTCCTTCTGCTTCCTGCCTTCTACCTTCTGCCTCCTGCTGCCTTCTGCCTGCTGCCTGGATCTGAATCCAACAGGTTGGTATCGTCGCCATCCAGGCAGCTACTTTCATGATCTTTCTCTTCGAGTGGCTCTCGCCCAGCGGCTACGACATGAAGCTGTATCTGCAGAACACGAACGTCACCCCCTATCGATTCTCCCTCTTCCGCACCTATTGGCTCGTGTGGGCGGTTCTCTTCCAAGCCGCCGTCCATGTGGATTCTCCCCGGGGATTCACCTCGCGCTTCATGACCAATGTGTGGGCTCTTTTCGCCGTCGTCTTTCTTGCCATCTACACTGCCAACCTGGCGGCCTTCATGATAACCAGGTTAGTGCGATCCCTTCAAGTTTATTATTACTTTTTAATTAGCAGGGAATTAAAGTGTTGCATTTCGTTAGCATTGAAAAACTTAGTAGTGCGAATGAAATAATTTGTAATTATAACTGAGAATATAATAATATAAATAAATAATAAATATAAATAAAAATAATAAATAATATAAAAAACATTAAAAATTCGGCACTCATGGGAACTGGAAGCTTTAGCAAGTTTAATGTTTTGATTTTCAACTATAACTAAAACATGTTTTATTGGCAGTACTTTTTTCAATGCTAGTGAAATGACGAGTGCATTTAAAAACGTAGTACCGTGCGTAGTGCCTGGTACCGTCTCTGTTATTTAGCCCAACTCACGCATGTTTATTCACAGAGAGGAGTTCCACGAGTTCAGTGGACTCAACGACAGCCGTTTGGTTCATCCGTATTCGCACAAGCCTTCCTTTAAATTCGGCACGATTCCCTACAGCCACACGGACTCGACGATTCACAAGTACTTTAAGGACATGCACTACTACATGAAGACGTGAGTAGCGATTTACCTGGCAAACTAGGAATCTTCAACTCTTTGTCTCTCCCCTTGGCAGCTATAATAAGACCAGTGTCGCCGATGGCGTTGCCGCTGTGCTGAATGGCAATCTGGACTCCTTCATCTATGACGGCACCGTGTTGGACTATTTGGTTGCCCAGGATGAGGACTGTCGCCTGATGACCGTGGGCAGCTGGTATGCCATGACTGGTAAGCTCAGGACAGAGAATTTGATACAGACAGATGGAAGAAGAAACGCATCTTGTATTCTTGTTCTTGTTTCTCTCCTTTCCAGGCTATGGACTGGCCTTCAGTCGCAACTCAAAGTACGTGCAGATGTTCAACAAGCGTCTGCTCGAGTTCCGGGCCAATGGAGATTTGGAGAGACTGCGTCGCTATTGGATGACGGGCACCTGTCGACCGGGTAAACAGGAGCACAAGTCATCAGATCCCTTGGCTTTGGAGCAGTTCTTGTCGGCATTTCTCCTGCTCATGGCCGGAATTCTGTTGGCCGCCTTGTTGCTGCTGCTGGAACACGTCTATTTCAAGTACATCCGCAAGAGATTGGCCAAGAAAGACGGAGGCCATTGCTGTGCCCTTATCTCCCTGTCCATGGGCAAGTCGCTGACGTTTCGCGGTGCCGTCTACGAGGCCACGGAGATCTTGAAAAAGCATCGCTGCAACGATCCCATTTGCGACACGCATCTGTGGAAGGTCAAGCACGAGCTGGACATGTCCCGACTGCGGGTCCGGCAGTTGGAGAAGGTCATGGACAAGCACGGCATCAAAGCGCCGCAATTGAGGTGAGTGTTCGAGAGGTGTATGAATCACACAAAAATAAGAATAAAAAAAAATAAGTATTCAATTCAACGAGACCAAAAAAAGGGTGGGAAGAAAGGACAAAAATCTATAAAATTCATATTAGAAACATATTCAGAGAACAAGAAAAAATTTAAATAAAATTTAAAGAAACCGAATAAAATTAAATGGGAATAAGGAATAGGAAATTAGAAAAGATATCTATAACTCATAGATATTAACAACATATAGTAAATGGGACTTTTCGGACTCTAGCTGATACTTTCCTATTTCAAATATGTGTATTAAAACAAAATAAAATATTGAATTTCTCATCTTTTTGGCAGGCTGGCCTCATCGTCCGATCTGCTGAATCATCATCATCTCAAGGAGCGTCCGCCGTTGCTCGGGAATCTCAGTTTGGCTGCCAGCGCTCAAGATTTATACAGGTGGTAAGTTTTCTACTAATGTGTGACCTAACCACCCAACCCTACCCTACCTTATCCTATCCTATCCTAACCTAATCTAAAATAACCAACTCAGCCTTGCATGTTTTTCCCACATCGTTACATCGTTAAGCATGTTCCCTCCCTCCAAGCACTGTGGAAAAAAAAGTATGAAACAGAATGCATTCAAAACTAAGTAAAGGGTGTTTAAATAACACATTATATCTAATATGTGATTTCTATACTCGTGTTGTTTATTCTATATATTGTTTACACATACTATATATGGAGAAAAGTCAATTTTTTAAAAGTAAATTTGTTTTTAATTTTAAACTTGATTCATAATTTGGATCTACATCACTAGTTTAAAGTTTATAACAAAAATCGTATCTTGAAATCATCGATAAGATCCTTAAGGAATTAAAATAAATACACATTTAGAGATTTGAAAATCAAGTCGTTTTATTCCCACTGTGCTTTGTGGCAATTCAATTAAGCAATTGATTAGGATAACATTTCTGTGTTGTTATTTCTGTCCTGTCCAGTCGAGTCCAGTCCAGATTCCCGCCAGGCATTGTTACAGCTATTTCTCCTCCTCTGTTCCTACTGTTCTAATAAAAATATATGGAAATTACTTTATTAAATTAGCTTATCTCGCTTCCTGATTTGATGGGTCTCGTCTCGTCGGCTTGCGTCTAGTCGAAAGTCCTGCCATAGTCCTGAACAATCGCACAATCTCCGACACATTTTCCTGTTGTCATTCATTTGGGTTTTTGTTCAGCATCCGAGCTGAGAAGGAAACTGTGGACTGAGATTTGGGGGTTATGGGCTGAGAGAAAAGCGCGCGTGTGTGTGGTGTGTCTATGTGTGTATGTGTGCCCATTTGCATACAATTTCGTCTGCTTTTGACACACTCTCTTTATTACGAAAACAGGACCCCAAACCAAATCATATCCTTCCTCCTTAAACTTATCGAAACTTAATTGAAGGCCCCTCATTTTTGCATGAAAAATTATGATTGGCGATAACGGTATCTTAAATTCGTCTTTAAATATTGTTATTCATATTTTCCTTGCACTTTTTAATTGGTTTTTAATCTTATTTTTTATTCATTCGAATTAGTGCCAACGTGCAATTACTGGGAATCTAACAGTCGGGCAGCTCTTACTTGTTCTTTTCCCCTTGTGTCGACTAAAAGACCAGGTTGAAATTTCAAATACTCCACGTGCTGTGATTAAGAAATCAAATCAAATCCGTTAGGGCATGAATATCATTGACCATCGCATAGCAATAGAAATAAAATTAACCAGTCCAGTTTCCATTTAGTGGAACCACTCGACCTCAATTTGTTCCATCAAAGTGACCCTCCTGGGTGGAAATTTGAAGATGGAATAAGTGCCACAATAGTTAAAAGTACATGCTAAACTGTTGTTATATGTATGTCTATAAACGTATCTGCGAAAAATAAAAATTAAAAGACACATGTTTCAGCGTTTTTTTGGAGAAATGCACCCACTCTGGGTGGAAAAGTTGGAGTTTCCCAGCATGAGCAAAAATTTGCATATTCCGAGGTCTTTGATCTCTGTTTGCTGTTTTGCGAGTATTTCTTAGTTTCACTTTGAACGAAGCCAAAGGATTTTTGTATGACCAACACGCGCCTTGGATTAGTGTGTGTGTGTGCGTGTGTGTCAGTGTGTGTGAGGCAAGTATACTTGCCACATAACACGTATCATGCCACACACAGCAACAACAAAAAGTCTGTAAACTTTTCAACAAATTGTGCAAATTAAGCGCATGAATAAAACCGCCAAAAAGTTGTCGATACTGAAAAATATGCAAAATTAAATGGAAAAAAAAAACAACAAAGAAGACTTTATTCGAGAGTGTGGTAGACTGCAAATTACCCTGGCTCAATTGCAGATACTGCAATTTATGCAAGTAAACAATTTATAAATCTTGTTAAGGCCCTATTCTCTTTCAGCAAAAATTTTTTTCGACTTTTTTTTTTTGCATTTTTTTATAGCTTGGACATTTAAGAATATAACCCTAAAAGGGTTTTTTGAAATTCGAAATACTTTAGAAGATATGGCCATTTTTGTGGGGTCATGTCTTCGCTAAAATGAGTAGTTTTTAATAAACTTCAAACTTTGAACGCGTTTATCTCGAAACCACGTTTTTCGAGCTGGCGGCCACGATTCCGCCAGTTCTACTGAACCGATTTGGATGAAACAAAGTTTAATCGACGTAGAATTGTCACCATTCTGGCCCGTAGTAAAATAATTTTTTTTACTATTTTTTTTTACACTAAACTACAAAAAAATGGGTCCAAATTCGATTTGTCAATTTCAAGTGGCCGCCATTTTGTCAAAAAAAATCGCAAAATTTTTATTTTACTACGGGCCAGAATGGTGACAATTCTACGTCGATTAAACTTTGTTTCATCCAAATCGGTTCAGTAGAACTGGCGGAATCGTGGCCGCCAGCACCATGCCTTTTTTTTGAGGGCCAACTTTGACGGTGCCATCATCTATGGACAGCCCCTATATCGCGGCGAAAAAAATTTTTTTATTTTCTTTCATTCATTACTAATTCAATAAAAAAAACAAAATTCAAATATCTTTTTGCGTTTTCAAATGAGAATTTTTTCAAAAATGGTCCAAAAACAGCAAGCTGAAGGAGAATAGAGCCTTAATCTAAAGTATATTGTGCTTCTTAATTCTTGGGCTTATTTATGAATGTTATTTATATGCAATTTCATCGATTTATTTCTTATCGGAAATATATATGTACATATTTTTATGATTGCATACCTAACACAAACCTAATATACCTTTGAGCAGGGTATTAAAAAAAAACGAAAAAGTGCTATGAGTGAATATGAATATGAGTGCACATCTACCTACTCATGGTTGTGAGTACTTTTTTATGCGTATCCATATCAGATACACGTGTATTTGCATTCATCCCACGTCAAAACAATAAAAACACTTTGAAACTTCGACAAGAGTTCAAAAAAGGGTTAGGCGTCGATTGACTTTTGTTAAACTTGCATTTTGTATACCCTGTATAGATTTTGCAGAGGCTGACACCTTCAAAAATCAATATTATTTCGAGAATATACTCTCAAAATAAAGAATGATAAAAAATCGCTGGTTACATTTTTAGTTTCTACTTTAATATTTTTATTATTTTATTTAAATAAAAAAATTGCAATTTAAATTCCAATTTTGTATGTAAACACAAAAGAATGCAAAATGAGCTACGAATTAAATTAGACATATTGTTGAATAATAAATCATAGGAAATGTAGATAAATCGAATACAAACTTAATTTTAAAAACATACTCAAAAAGTGGAAAATTTATCTTAGATATACAGTCTTCACTTTTATTTTTTATATTGAATTTATAAAAATTTTTTGAATCATTAAATTTTGTCTTAGTTATCTAATCTTAACTATAAAACAATATTTAAATTTCAATAATTACTATTAATTTGTAATAGAACTATACTCATTAATATTATATTTTCTGACTATAATACATTTTTTTAAAATAAATAAATTAAGACTCGTAATTTCTAATCTCAATTAACTATGAAACAATATTTTAATTTCAAATATTGTTATTCATTACATCTTTTATTTGTTATTTACAAATTATAAAAATTAAATTTTATTTAAAAGTGTTAAAGTATTCTCTGCCCATGCTGAGCATTTAAAAGTCGAGCACACTCGACTCTTTTCTGCTGAACACTTTATTTGATGAACATATGTTTGGATTTACAGAGTTTGGTTAGGGGAGACATGTTATCCTAGCATTTCATAAATAAATACATAAGTAATGATTTATTTCGAAATTCTTTTTTCCTTTGTTAGCTTGTCAGCTTACATACAGACACATACACAGACATACAGTAATGGAAAAAATAATAGAAACGATTATCCTTCTGACATTTCAAACTAATTTTAGATACAATAATAAAGCTTATTATTTTTTAAGCAATTTTAGAAATACTAAAAAAAAAAATTAATTATCGTTTCTATTATTTTGTTCATCACAGTATATTTGTAGCCGTGACGTCACAGCATTTTCATTTTCACAACAATAGTTTAAAGTTCTTCGCTATTTTTTCTCGCTTATTTCGAACTCACACTGAGTTGAGTTTGTTTCGGGGTTGGGAGTGTGTTTTTTTAGCTATTGATTGATTGATGGATGATGCTGAGGTGCATCAAGTGGTCCAGGCTCGAATTACTTAGAGATGGAGGAAGGAGGAAGGATGTGCAAAGGATGTTGCATTGTAATGACTAATGCCATCGATTTGCTGAGATATGTACTTGAAATTGTTTGCAGTGGGAATTTGTTGAGAAATTTACTAAAATTACTTAAAGATTCATACTGTTAAATATGGAACTATCTTCACCTTTTGTGAACAACATCAATAATTAAAAAATAAATAATAATTTATAGATAAGAATGTATCTTAACATTTACCATATCATCTTGATGTTAGTTTGCATGATTTATTCTATTCGTACATATGTCAATTTCTATGTTAGATTTCTCTCTCCGCATTTCAATTGAACTAACATTTTGGAATTTGATTTATATTCCCCATTCGAAAACTGCTGCAACCGCTGCTGCCCATGTGCTGAAATGGCCACCTGAAATCACCGCTGAATTCATAATGAACAAAGGTCCTACAAAACGGAAATTGCCGAAATGGAGACGGTGCTCTGAAGCGATTGGAATGAATCACATATGGTTGGCATTGCCATCAATCCTAATCTTAAATATCTAAGTCTTACCAATTGTTGAAATCCCAATCAACAACAACAACAACAAATAACAGTGAAACTACAACAGCAACAACAACAACAAGTATTATGCATTTTAATCAACAAACAATTGAGCAATGTTTTTTATCGGTTGTCTATTCTTTTTTTTTGTTTTTAATTAAGGCTACGATTAAAAATTGACGAAACAGAAAAACTAAACGGACTGCAATTGCAAATTTACACCAAAAAACAAAAAATAACATGAGGAAAATTGTAAAAAAAAAAACAACAAAAATAAAATTTAAAACTTAAAAAAAAAAACTCTCCAAACTCTTCGTATATATACAAAATATAGGTGTATATTTAATCAAAATGATGCCCAATGGCAGATAAAGAGATGTTTCAAATAAATGTAAACTGAAAGCTTTTTAAAAGTTAAAGAACAATTTAAAAACTAAAACTAAAAAAATTATTAAAAAAAATAAAATTATTAAAGCAAAGCCCAAAGCGCCTCACACAGATACTCACACATACACACACACATAAACACAAACAAGAAGTGAAAGTAGGAGTTCAGAGTTCAGAATTGAAATAATGAGTAATGTTTATACAAGCTCGTAAATCAGAAAGTAAAGCCGATTAAATTATAAAATTCATATAATTAAGTTTTTAATTTTAGCAAACAAAATACAAATCAATTGTTAATTTCAGGGATTCCAAAAAATAATTATGAGTTGAGGAAAAATAAAACCAAGCCTGACACAAATTATCTGCTTGAGTTGAAGTATCATAGAAAATCTTGTTGAAGTATCATAGGAATACATTATAGCTCCTATCTTTTCGATCTGAGTTAAACAATTTGTGAAACAATCAAATTTCAAATTTTTATTTAATTATTCTGGGTTAAATCTTATTTTCAGCTTTGTTTATATAAATTGAATTCAATGATATTTATTTTTTCAATTTGTACAGTAAAAATGTAAGAACAAAAAATAGCAAACAAGAAGGGAACTCCATGATTTTAAATAAAAGTTGAATCATTATTATTGTTTAACAATTTTTATACTTATTTACATTTTGTAATTAATATTTGAAAGGCCCTAGTTAATTTTATTCAAATGAAATGTGAAAATTGCTCGAAGTATAAATAAAATATTTTTACTGTTATATTATACACAAAAACACACACGCACACACACACACATACCCAACAAATCGATCGTGAAATGATATAAAGAGAACAGATTGAAAATTGACTGGAACTGGAACTAGTTCCAAATGCCAAAGAAAGAGCTTTTGGGCAAAACTAAAGAAAGAGATTTCATGAAAAAATGAAACTGAAAATGAGAAAATCTAAATGAAAATTGAAATTGCTAAAGATATACACATTAACATATTTATATGTATGTATTTACTTAATTATTATTATGATTACGATATGAATGTTATTTCATATACACGTACATATTTATACATTTATTGATATTTATATAAACATATACATATACATATACATACATATATACACATAAGTTTTTCTCCTGATTTTTGAGAAACAAACAAAGTAAAACAACAAGAACAAACAAATTTTAAAACAAATGAAAACGAAAGTGACGAGAAAGTGCAATGAAAATATGAACTAAAGAAGAAACTCTCTAATTCAATTCAATTCAATTCAATTTATTTCAACTTAATTCAATAAAATCAATCGCAATCCCAGAAAGTATCTAATACTATTTTTTTGTATTTAAATAAACACATTATCAGAAATCAAAAACATTTTATTTTATTTATTCAAATAAATCATTTTTAAGTTTATTTAAAATTTTAATGCTCATTTCTTCATTTTCCAGTAGCTAAAAAACGCTTCTCGAGTCTCTCTCTCTCTCACACACTTTCCCTCTCTGGGTACAAGATAAAGACAGCATGAACAAGAAAATTGTTTCCGGATTTACAAAACGAACTAAAAATAATTTATACACTTAAAACTCTTAATAAAAAACTAACTAAAACTGAAATTTGCGTAAAAGAATAAAAGATAAAAATAAAAAAAATGTAGATTAAACAAAATGCTAAATAACAAAACCAAAAAATAAATATTAAAAAGGAAATGAAATTATAACAATGGAATACTTAAATGTTTGTGTTGATATTTGTTTGTGTGTCTTCTAAATGTTTAGAGTGTCAAATGGAAAAGTATATTTTAAACAATTGGAAAAAGAAAACGGAAACTTTGTCCTGTATGCAGGGATCCCAAATAAAAATGATAAGTTTAACGATTTCACACCTGAAAAATGCTCTGGTTGAATTTATTTGATTTTTTTGATAATGAAAACTAATTCTTATTCTTAATTTTCGATGTACATAAATTAAAACTATAAAATGATAACTATTTTAAATTCTTAGGAATATGAACATAAAAGTTATTGCTTACTGCTCTATAAAAATTGCAATCACAAATTTTTAACACATACCCCAAAATTTAAAAAAATTAAAAAATTACCAAAAAAAAGTAAAAAAACTCAATAAGTGTCAAAAATACATAAATAATTTTTTTTATTCAATGATAGTTTTTGGAATTTATACCCTTAAGTTTCCATTAAATTATACATACAGTTTGTCAAGTAATTGTTTGCAAAGCCTTAAAAATGTAATATTTTGACTTAAAATAAGAAAGAAAGAGCTTATTATAGGCGAGAAAAAGGCACTTTTTGCATGAAAATGAGGAAAAATGGGTTAAAATGGTCATTTTTAGGATTGAAAATTTTTTTTTGCAGTTACTCTTAGAATTGTTCCAAGAATTTTTTTGCATCAAAATATTTTTTGTGAAAAATCGAGGAAAAAAGTTGAAAAAGTAGACTTTTGCAAAAATTCAAAATATTCCATGGGACCTCAATGGGTTAAGGAAATTTTTGCATCATTCGAACGAAAATTAAATGACCTTTCCAAATGTATATAATAAGCTATTACTTTCTTATTTTAAGTCAAAATATTACATTTTTAAGGCTTTGCAAACAATTACTTGACAAACTGTATATGTACATTCTTGTTTAGAATCAACAGACAAGTCAATTTAGCCCTGTCCGTCTGCTTGATCTAAGGCTATACGAGCAAGAGACTTTAAATTTGGTATGTAGGTTCCAGATCAAGTTTGATTTTAAATTCGGATGCGACCACTATATCATAAGTCCCTGTCCGTCTGTCTGTCCGATCTCCAAAACTACAAGAGCTAGACACTTTAAATTTGGTATGTAGGTTATGAATATTATACGCAGGTCAAGTTTATTTTTAAATTCGAATCAGATCACTATGTTATTTGGCTGCCATAGTAAAATAGTTATTATATTATAATTTATGTTTGAGAGTTTCAAATCGTTTCGGTCTCTGCATATATACACACACACACACACACACACCCACACACACACACACACACACACCCACACACACACTACTTGCATACTATATTTAATTGGATTGTTGATCTATATATATATTTACTGAATGTAATCGCTTTAAGCTTGTTATCTCAACAAATCAAAAATAAACAAAACAACAAAAAACACAAGCCAAAAAAGAATTAAAAAAAGAAAAAAACTGAAAATGAGAAAAGCAAACAAATGTTAACAGTGAAAACAAAAACAAAAACAAAAAAATATGCATTGAGTTTTATTTGCAAAGAGTGATTTTTTGTAGTAGAAATATTTTATACACAATTAAGTGCAGAAATGAGAAAAAAAAAACAATTCGAAAATAAAAAACAAATAAAAAAAAGAGAAAGCGGAGAAAAAAAAAATAGTGAAATGTTAATTATTACGTATATATTTTTTAAGAAAAATTGTTCACATTTAAAACGTAAGAGCGTTAAGAGCGAAAGAGACGGAAGATGGCCGATGGCAGCGAGTAATGTCAGAAAGAAAGAGAAGGCAACACAAAATGAAGTGGGAGTCGCGACAAAAAAAATGTTGAAAATAAAACAACAACAACAACAATTTAGTATTTAAACAAGAAAAACTTTACGGACAAATTAAAACAAGTAAAACAAGTTAACATTACATTGTATAAGTAGTTAGTAATTTAACACAAAAACAACAACAACAAAAATAAACATAATAAAATGAAATTAAACTTAAGCTAAGAGTCTCGTGAAATACTCAAAATGTTTTATGTACAAGTAAACTATATATACATAAATGTATATATAAAACATGTTTTTTTTTAAATATTATTATTATTAATGTTGTTAAGTTAATGAATGTTGAGTACGCAATAAATGGGCGAATAGTCACATAGACACACACACACACACACACGCACACATTGCACATATACATATAAATAAATAAAATAAATTAATATATGACGAGGGCATTTTGTTAAATGTTTAATAACTATACAAATAAAAATCAAAGCAAATAACAAACATTAAAAAAAATGTATAAAGCAAACAAAAGTGTCAAGTGACATGGAATTTAAAAAATTTGCCTAGCTGCATGCATACACTCAGAGAAAATATGTACGCAAAGTAAACACAAAAAAACAACAGACATAGTACATTTTATTAACCTACATTTTAAATGGAAGCCGTTGAAAATTCAAATAAAAGTAAACACTTAATAATTTTGAAAAATAATAAAATTATTAAAATTTATTTTATATTTAAAATAAAAAACTTTTTTTAAACATTATATTTATTTTACAATTTTATCCTCCATTTAAATAGAAAACGTATTAGATTTTAATTAAAGTTTTTTAAATTATTAATATTTACTTAAACTTAATAAAAAAACAATAAACATGAGTTATTTCAAATTGAAAAAGTTTATTGTTTAATTAAAAGATGATGGAAATTTATATTTAATAATTTTAATAAATAATATCAATTACCTACAACAGAATATAAATTTTTAGGTCTCAGCGCAAATTTCTCTGAGTGTATAAATGCACACTGACACACACACACATGCACATACATACACTCACGCTCAAAAGTATGTACATACTTAAATTTCTTTTAAACTAATGCACGTGACGAAATATAAACTCCATGAAAAAACAAAACTAATGAAAACAAATAAATAAATGACGAAAACTAATATAATGACACGTATTATTGAAATACCCAAAACGAAAGTATTTCAATTTACCACAAAATAAAAAAAGAGAAATACAATTTTTTTAACCAAACAAATGAACAACAATATTGACATCACAAAACCAAAAAAACTAAAAAAAAAAACTCAAACCACACCACCAAAAAAAATTCAAACCGAAAAAAAAGAAGAAAATGAAAAAAGAAATGAATCAATATTATCGAATATGCATTGATGTGGTAGTTACACGGTGGTCAAAAACAAACTAAAATGGAAACATGCATTACGAATATAAACAAAACAAACTTGCAATAAATGTGTACACAAAAAACAACAAAATTCATGTGTTTCATTGTTTCAAACTCAAATTCAAATTTAAAATACTGGGAGCTACAAACAGTTACTTACCTATAGCAAGCAGCTTGATGTTATGCAGCGCCATTCATAGCATTTAGCTTACTAGAGCAACCAAGTGTTGCCAAATACTGATTTTCAGGCACAACGCAACACTCTTTTTTGGCTTGCCGAATCCACGCTGCCCGTCACTCGTCCATTTTGTCAACGCTCCCAGCGGCATCCACAACGTGAGTTTTTTCCGCAATTATTTACAGCCACACAAGTGACACATAAAATTCTGAAAATGTGCTTAAAAATATTTAAATTCAATCAATCAAAAGTTTTAAAGCACTGGTAAACTAATTACCTTCTGCATTTTCGCTGTTTTATGTGTGCGTTTGTGTGTGTGTGTGAGGCACGTGTGCATTTTTGTGCATAAAGTGAGGTTATGTACGATTTATATTTTGCATTAATTGACATTTTTAACTCTTTTATTTTTTGAATAGGTTTCGTAACTCTTTCACGTTAAAATGTCGGGAGGCTTAGATATATTGTCCCTCAAGGAGGATGACATTACCAAAATGTTGGTCGCCACCACCCATTTGGGCTCGGAGAACGTCAACTTCCAGATGGAACAGTACGTTTTCAAGCGTCGCGCCGACGGCGTCAACATCATCAACTTGGGCAAGACCTGGGAGAAACTGGTGCTGGCTGCCCGCGCCATCGTCGCCATTGAGAATGCTTCTGATGTGAGTTTATTTAACTTAGTGTGTCTGTTTCCCAAAAGCACGTTGCACTTTAGAGCTGGCAAACTATCGATATTGATGCCAAAAACTGTTCAGTTCCTGTTTCCACTCGTGTCCAGGCTGAGCACAGTTTAAGGGTTTACGTTACCTTGTTATTGTTGCACCTTGACGATCGATAGTTCATGTTATACGCGATTAATCGCTAGTTTGTTGGCTCTATTGCACATGATGATTTTTCTATTATCTTTCGGGTATGAAATTCAATGATTTCAACTTCACCGCTGACATTTGCAACGTGTTCAAATAAAATGAACAACAAATGAAAACTTTTAGTTGCCGCTGTATTTAATTATCTTCAATCCCTTATTCACAGGTGTTCGTCATCTCGTCGCGTCCCATTGGCCAGCGTGCTGTGCTGAAGTTCGCCAAGTACACGGACACCACACCTATTGCTGGTCGCTTCACTCCTGGTGCTTTCACCAATCAGATTCAGCCCGCTTTCCGTGAGCCACGTCTGTTGGTTGTCACCGATCCCAACACCGATCATCAGCCCATTATGGAGGCGTCGTATGTGAACATTCCCGTTATTGCGTTCACCAACACGGATTCGCCATTGCGTTACATTGATATTGCAATTCCATGCAATAACAAATCGCCCCATTCGATTGGTCTGATGTGGTGGCTGTTGGCCCGCGAAGTGCTCCGTCTGCGCGGCACCATCTCTCGCACCACCGAGTGGCCCGTTGTTGTCGATCTCTTCTTCTACCGCGATCCCGAGGAGGCCGAGAAGGAGGAGGCTGCCGCCGCCAAGGAGCTGCTGCCACCACCGAAAGTTGAGGAGGTCGTCGATCATCCCGTCGAGGAGACCACCAACTGGGCCGATGAGGTTGCTGCCGAAACAGTCGGCGGTGTTGAGGACTGGAACGAGGATGCCGTCAAGACCTCCTGGGGTAGCGATGGTCAGTTCTAAAAGCCAACTTTCGAGGCGACGCAAACCTAAAGGTTCATAAGCGACTACTGTACAACATAAATAAACACCATCTTTTTTATGTATCTGAAAAAATCATACGTGTTTTCTTTCTCTTAACTACCATCAAGTTGCTTTTTGTATGAGAGCAGCTCTCACATGATTGCATGCGCGGGAGTGCGAGCAGCATAGATATACACATACAGCGGTTGCATGAGTGCGGCTTACAAACGGGTGCGAGCAGGAGAGGCTTCCAATTGTTGCATGGGTAAGAGCGGCGCAGCATGATAGTCAATTGTATGTTAGACTAACAAGTTGTTACCACTAAAATATGGTCTTAAGATAGATTATTGTTCATTAAAAAAGGACTGAAACACCTCTTGTATAGTATTCAAAGCTCAGAAGCCCAAGCTAAATTTTTTTCGAAAACAAATTTGAGTATCTATTAATCTTCAAATGTCAAAGATGCAAAATCCTTCCAGATTGAAATACATATGTATCTTATTTCATGTTATTTTTCGCATCTTTATTGATATTTCCAATAGATCGGCATATCTGCAATATTAAAAGAGGTTAACCAAAAACACATTTTTTAAACGATATTTTGAAAGTATCGACAATTTTCCAAGATCATTGTTTTGAATCTTTCCAGCTTTTAAGTATTTCCAACCAAACTAAACTAAAAAGAAGTTTTTAATTCTGAAATCTGCAAATACATGGTATTGAATGCTGAAATGAATATTTATATATTTTTTTTTGAAAATATAAACCTCCCGAATGTATATCAATATGACGACAAGATTTTTAATACTTGAAAACGACATTGTTTTAATTACAAAAATTTATTCTGGCTTGCGTTACCATTGGAAAACAGACAACAATGCGTAGTTAATTTCAATTGGTATGTATAGTATGTATTTATGTACATAAAACTGTCCAAACAAATAATGTAGTAATATTGTACAGATAACAGATGTATAATTGCTTATATACAAGTATAATGTACATGTACATATATGTATGTCTTTTACAATTACAATTATATTACATTAATATTGTGAATTATGTTGTGTTGTGTTGTCTTGCTAAAATAAGTTTTAAATTTTTTGTTTCCTTTTATTCTCATAATTTGTATATCTTTAAATATTTATACATATGTATGTATGTTTATATATTTTGCAGTAGTTTTGCTAACTTTGTACGTTACGCATGTTACACTTAAAGTATGAGAGAGATGGAAGTCTGCACGAAACACAAAGAAACGCTTGTGAATGAGCAGGAAAGAGACACATCATGAAATCATGACGATGACAAACTTCAAAATACATATATTAAAAATTGCAATACATCAGAACTACAAATCTATTTACGTTGTATATATATTTGCACTATAAAAAAAAGTCTGGACCACTACAATTGTTGCATACAGTTACAGTTAGTCAAGTAATTGTTTTGACAATGAAATCAATTCACATTTTTGTTGTTTGTTACTTTTACTGGTTGGGTTTTTTTTATTGTAATATTTTGAAATACAAATTTTAAATTAAATACGGCGTCTAATTAAATACACATAGGCAAAATATTCAAAATTACAAAAAAAGAAATGTATTCTAGAATATTTTGGTATGTGCATTTAAAATTTGATTATAAAAGTAGAAAATACCTTTTTTTTAAATTTGTATAATTATAATTGCAACTAAGAGATGGTCTATGAATTGTTAATATAAATTTCAAATTTGTATTACACATACATATTTTTATGTAAATAAATTTTAAATTAAAATAAAAAAAATGTTTATCCTGTCCAGGATAGCGCATATTTTTGTGCAGATCTGATTTTTCATACCTTGTGGCCTTTAAGTAATTGGCAATAAAGGGTTTAATGGATTTTAAAATCAACAACTCTTGATCTATTGCGATCCATGGTCAAAACAATTTCTCGACTAACTGTGCAGTGTTCGGGTCGTGATGGGGGAATGATTATTAGTTGTGTATCGCGTTGCATGAACTTTAGCTTTAGCCGAGCTTGCGGCGTCTCGTCGATGGCAGCAAGGTTGGCGCTCGCTCCGTGGCCGCTACTGCCAGGGCCGCCATCACGGGCAGGGATACGGGCGTACCATGGCCCGGGTACTGCAGATGCTGCACCACCGACAGCTGTGGCTGCTGTTGCTTCAACAGCTTGGCAGCAGCGTGCGCCTCGGCGGCCAGCACGGGATGCAACAGATCGGAGCTAAAGTTGGTGCCACTGGCGCCACTGCCATTGTTATTGCCACTCTCGCAATCGTCGTCATCTGAGATCAATGATATGCTAAGGTCACTCGATAGCTTTAGCGAAATGGGTGCCGGTGGCGAGGGTGCAACCATGGGTGCCACCTTGGCACGCATCGCTGGCGACAGCTTCTGCAGCTGCTCGGGCAGAATATCGTGGGCGTACTCGGGTACGCCACTCGAGGCGAGTCCTTCCCGTAGTTTACTCAACGACAGCTCATAGATGCGATTCGCAATCACCGTGTGAACGGTCGTTTCGTCCGGCAGCGTGGCCGTCACATCGCTGGCCACATCCACATCCACACTCAAGTAGCCATCGTAATTGATGCAACTGTTTGGATTAATATTTTTGTCTCTGCTGTGGCTCGTTGTTGTTGTTGTTGCTGAATCCCTCGGAGTTTGTCGACGTCGCTGTCGTCGAGCTTGGCAATTGGCAGTTGTCGTATGACGCGGCACCAATGAAACAGTTACCTCCTCCACCGTATCGGAGAACGTCAGTGGCGCCAGAGGCGGTGGTGAGCGCCTGATGAAGTCATTCCGGACATTCCGGGCATCCTCATCGTCACTTGTTAACACAATGCTTTCGTTGAGAGTGTGTGTACAGTGTGTGCTTGTTGCTGTTGTTGTTGTTGTGGAGCTGACATGTCCATAGTGCTTGCTAAGATTGGAGCATCTTTTGCTCGTTGGCATTAACAGCATTGCGGAGGTGGGGGTGGAGGAGGAGGAGCTGTGCGCCGGCGCCAGCTCAACTGGTACTAGTGTAATGTTCGGCACTGTGGACAGCTGTAAGCTGCTGCTGCAGCTGCTGCGTGCTGTGTGGGATGGGAATCCATTGTTGACCAACGCAACTGTTTGCCTTTTCTCCTGCTGCTCAGCCTCCTGCTCCTGCTCCTCGTCCGACAGCAGATCTATGGTAATGTCAGCTGGTAATGTGGCAGCCACATGACGTCGTGATAACATTAAATGGCAACGACGTCGCCTGCCACGTTCAGTCTGGGCCTGTGCCTGTGCCTGTGTGTGTGTGTGTGTGTGAAATGTCTTAAAGTGTGTGTGTGCCATGTACAACTGTTGTTGCTGCAGCTGTTGTTGTTGCTGACGTTCACGCAGGCGCTCCATCCATTTGCTGAGACGCCGCTTGAGGCGTCTGTTATCAAACAAACTGGATGATATATAAAATGGTTCGGAATGTTTCGTATTCATTGCTGCAAACATAACAAAGGAAACCATTATATGAATCTATAAACAAGTCGGTGTGATCCACTGCTACTCACCGCTGTGTGCTTCCTTTTGTGGCCTGGACTGTCGTTGTGTGGCTGAAACCGTTGTGGGACACCAAGTACAGTTAGTTTGTTATTGCGGCACTTCCAACTTGCATAATTGCGTCAACTCAACAAACTTTGCTCTCTCCACTCTCCCTCCACTTGGCTTTATTTTCGTTTGCTCTTGCCCTCGCTTTTTAAATCCATTTTATGCCATCATTTGTTTGCTAATTTCGTGTATTTTATGTTTTTATTCAGTTTATGTTGAGTTTTTTTTTTGTTTTTGTTGTAATTTTTCGTGCTGTTTATTTTGGTGTAGGGATGTAAAAAAAAGTGCATCGATTGCAATATTATCGATACAGTGCTAGTCACCACTGCGACTGTTAAAAAACTCTTAGCACTTGTGAAATGTTAACGCAATGTTATGCTCATTTTGGCATGCAACCATGCACATTGGTTGTTGTCACGGCTATGCTATGATGTTATGATAGAGCGCACGAATTCAAATAACGAAATGACTTTCATCTCATTGCTAATCAATAGAGCGACTGTTAACATTTACGAACATTAATTGCTATCACGACAAAGCAGCTGACGTTCTCAAGAGCGCGTAAAATCTTGTTGAGTGAAGTGAGTGCTTGTCAAAATGAGCATAACTTGCGTTAACCTTTTACATGTGAAATGAATTGCATAACATTTTGATAACTAACATATGCTAAATGACAACTAGTTTTATTAACTAGGTACAAAATTTGGAATAATTAATAGTTACAATAATATGGCAAAGTACATATATAAAAGCTAGCTGCTCTGTTCCGAACAAATACGAAATTACTTCGATCTCTATTAAAGCTTAGTACGCAAGCTAACTAAATTTTACGCGGCGTAAAGTGCTCAATATTTAGCTGTCGACGAGCGTAAGCCCAGTGTTGCCAATGCAACACGGAAAAATAACAAAAAGTTGAGTGGTAACACTATGCGTCAGCGGCAGTTTATTTTAAATTTGAAGATGCTGAACTGATTTGGATGAAAGAGGAGAGAATAGGCAGTGAAAAATGCAAATTAAAGTTTATAGAGAAAAAATATGCGATGCCCCGCAACCACAGCGCGTGTTGGGTGCACCCATCGATTTTGAACTTCTAATGAGGATTCACCATTTGTGATAATGAAAAAAATACCAAAATATCTATAAAAACCATTTTAGCTTTCGTTCTTGCTTATAATCTACCAATATTCTCATCGTTATTGACCAAATTCAAATAGTCTTCATAGTTTTCACTTGTGTGCCAGACATTTATCTCCAGTATACCCAGCGAAACTCTAAACAGTTTAATGTTTCGCTGGGCCTGTCAGCAGTGCTGCCCATTCTGTTATTTTACTTAACAGCTCTGTTATTTTATTTAGTCTGCGGACACCCGAGCGTAATAAGTGTCAAGTTCTTCTTCTTGATTTTACGCCAGCGTTTTTTTTATATGGAGTTTGGGCTTACGCCAGGCCTTTTTTTTAGTTTGCGTACTATGCTTAACGTTACAAACACTTCGACTGCTTATTGGTTGCTGTCCCGACTGAACAGCTGATGTTCCCAACAAGCGCGTAAATTCAAATTCAGTAAAGTGGACTGCTTATTGGTTGCTGTCCCGACTGAACAGCTGATGTTCCCAACAAGCGCGTAAATTCAAATTCAGTAAAGTGACCTGCGCTTCAAAAATAACTTTTTTCTTTTTTAAAAATTCGATTCAAATGAGCATATTAACAATATTATTTAAAGTATTTTCCTGAATCTTAAGGTCTTCTTTATTATATTTTATCATATCGCAAATTTTGAGACATTGTAAGTTAAGTCCAATGTCCTCTTATCACCTCTTATCTGTGTCATTCATCAGAGATTCGGATGTGTACTGATTTGTCAGTTCTTTGGGTAAGACGAATGTTTTCCGAAAGTCCAACCGAAGCCAGATTGGAGCAACAACAACAGCGACCATCAAACAAAGAAAATCTACCGACACGACAGCCAGTCCGAACAAAACTTAATAATACGAAGAAAAAAACATTGAGTACAAATTGGCGCCACCCACAAAATGTTGAGTTCTTTCAAAAATTAAGCACATGCGCCTTGGCTTTGAGTCGTTTTGCGACAGCTTTTACTCCGAACGTGAAAAAGCTTTCACTCAATTTGATTGCCAACAAGTATTTGATAAGTTGATATTGTTGTGTTATTCAAATGCTGATTCCAAAAATCCTAAATATATGTAGAAATGCTGCCTATGCTATACATACATATGTATGTGTATAATCGTTTTGCACATAGAAATAAATTCACAATATTTTATTTTTGTTTTTTATACCCCGAGGGTATAGTTGATATAGCCATGTCGTTCTGTCCGTCTGTCCGTATGAACGATCGGATCTTAGAGATGGTTAAAGCTTGGACCACCAAATTTAGAATGAAGACTAATTATTATGTCTGACAATATCAGTTTATGTTAAAATTTTGATACGCCCACTGTGGGGGGCGTAATTTATCAACAACTTACATAGCCTTTAATTTAGAGTTTTAAGTTAAAATTTTCAACACGATTGGGCCATAAATAGTGAAGATATTAAGCTGTACAGATTGGCAAAATCTATATGTATGTACATATACATATACATTAGGGTGTCCCTTATTTGGTCAAAGTCAATATTTTTAAATAAATAAATAAATTTAAAGAAATAAATTTTTACCTAAATCGGAGTATGATAACCCGTGCCGACTTGGATCGGAAAATTTCAAAATTATATGGGACAAAACAAAAATTTTTTATTTTTTTTTAATTTTTTATTTTTTTATTTTGTTTATTAGGTCCTAAAGAACTCAAAACCAAGCTTTCCCTTGATCGGAGTCCGATAACCCATTCAAATTTGCATCGAAACATGAAAAACCATCGAAAAATGTATA
Source organism: Drosophila subquinaria (assembly GCA_037043405.1). Taxonomy (NCBI): domain Eukaryota; kingdom Metazoa; phylum Arthropoda; class Insecta; order Diptera; family Drosophilidae; genus Drosophila; species Drosophila subquinaria. The sequence goes on along the minus strand of JBAMBL010001052.1, from coordinate 24,162 downwards.
ATCAGTGTTAAAATACTGTTTTTTCATGTTTCGATGGAAATTTGAATGGGTTATCGGACTCCGATCAAGGTGAAAGCTTGGTTTTGAGTTCTTTAGGACCTAATAAACAAAATAAAAAAATAAAAAATTAAAAAAAAATAAAAAATTTTTGTTTTGTCCCATATAATTTTGAAATTTTCCGATCCAAGTCGGCACGGGTTATCATACTCCGATTTAGGTAAAAATTTATTTCTGAGTGCTTTAGGACCTAATGAACAGAACTAGCCCGTATGCGTTTAAAAATATTGACTTTGACCAAATAAGGGACACCCTAATATACATACATAAATAGAATTAGTGGTCAAGTAATTCATTTTACATTTACTCTGCCAGAATGTACATCGAGAATGTACTTTGAATTTACCAGTATCACTCCAAGTGGTGGAGTGGAAGTGGAAGTGATAAGTGCTCGGCAAGCGAAATGGGCTCGAGTCTCGGTTTGGTTGCTGCAGATGATTCTTAATTATTTAATATTTTTCGTATATTTCAATTGTCTAGAAACACGCGCCCGTACGTAAAAAGCTTAAATATTATAATTTTATAAAAAAATATGTATACATTTTTTTAAAAATGTTCTGACATTTTATTAATTGTATTAAAAATTAAATTTAAATTTTTATTTAAATTTCAAATAGACTCTTCTTTTCAATGTAGTATATAATCAAGTCTTAAAAAAAAAATTGTTGTTGTTATAATCGAAAAACAGAGTTATCTTATGATTTTTAATGCAAAAATTACAAAATTATGCAGTTTTTTAATAATAATAAAATTTATAAAGCACCCGGAAATAGTTCGAAGACTTACATTGTAGTACAAAGAGAGTATTATAATAATTATTTACTACTCATTACAAATAATCCAACTTAGTTTTATAATTTATATATTGTATAATATATTACCTTATGTTTTTTATTCACAGATTTATTCAAAGCATGAAATTTGTACAATTATTATTTTTTTTTTAATCAAACCTTTTATTTAACATATTGGTTCGGTTCGGGTTTGACTTACTACGGAATTTAGAGCTAGAGTATTTGGAAATATCCAGCTATCCAAGCGTTATAAATTTAATGTTGACGTATAAATTTCAAAGTACAAATAAAGAGAGATGTAAAGAGATTTGTTTTAGATTTATTGTTGTCATAAGAGCTAATGAATTAAATAATTTATTTTTTCTTAATATTTAATTGTTTCTTCTATCGATATAATTGAAACTTATTATTAATGCATGCATTTCTCTGAGTAGATATTTGTTTAAGAGTTATTCTTCAATTTTTTTTTACTAAAATTTTTATTTTTTTTTTAAATTTTTTTAATAGATTTTTAAAATTTCAATGCTTTATAGAAAAGATCGGTCAAATATTAACCTCTATTATCTCAACTCACAGAATATGCATTAAGTGCTGTAAATCGACCTCCCCAATAATCGGCATGTACTGACGATCTCTGCGTTATCGTAATATATCTAGGTATAAGGAAGATTTTCAACTAGCTTAATTTTCATCTGCTAGTCATGGATTTGCATTGAGTATGAGCAGCTAACATAATGTCTACTTTAAATATTTTACTCGAATAACGGAGTCGACTAACTGAAGACGATACCGTTCGCAGTGCGAAAGAAAAGTAAATGAAAGGAGGCCACAAAGGCAGTGATGGAAAAGTGAAGAGTGGAAAGTGGAAAGTGGAAAGTGAGAAAAGCAGCGTAAAGACAATAGACAGGAACCACAACAAAAATTATAGACTCAACTTGGTTTGACTTGCCTTTTGGTCGCCCACAGTTTCCATCTCTCCACAGTTCACAGTTTACAGGCCACATTCCCGTCCACATCCAGGGGCGTAGTCAGAGGGGGGCCAAATCGAGTTTTGAACCGGATCTGAAGGCGCACAGGAAATAAATCATCAGTCGCTCAGTTTGTTTTAATAATAGTTTTGCACACGATTTTCATAGGACTCGTTGGCTAACCTTTCTTTTATTTTTTTTTGCTACACAACAACCCATTTTTACAGAGCTAGTTCATTAAATGCCATTAAACATTTTTTACATATGAAATCCCAATAGGGTCTAGGATTGGTTTGCTGACTTGGAAGATCTTTAGCTATAAGAATGATGATACTTGTTCCCCCTTTTCACACATCTGACTACGTCCCTGTCCTGCTCAGTTCACAGCAATGCGCTTTGCCCGCTTAAATTGCAGAAGCGCGGGAGAATGAACCATTTGCCGCATTTAGGCGTAAGCAGACCACGGACTCCGACTCCGGCTACGACTCCGACCCAGACTCTGACTCTGACTCCGACTTCGACTTCGACTGCGACTCTGACCCCGTTCAACCCCACCTGGCAATGGTTTCCTGCCTTCCTGCCTTAGCTTGAGCTTGGGTCGCCTCTGCATTAAAATGAATTTCTTTTGTATGCGTTTTGCCTCGAAACGGTGCGAGTCGATTTGAATGAATGCACGTCCTTGTGTCCTGTGTCCTCTCGCTCTCTGCTCTGTCCTCTGTCCTCTGTACTCCGTCCTGTGCAAAGCTCGGTGGCTAAAGGCTCGGCAACTCCAGCCTGCACAGTGGGAAAACCCGCTAGATATGCTCATAATAATTAATTTCTTCGTCTGTAGCAAAGATATAGTTTGTCAATTTTGTTTTCTATGTGTCTTATGTAAGTCAAAGAATTGTTTTTAGTATATACTTCACCATTTTTCGCACATTTTTGTTATTTATTTTAAGGAGTGACAGAAAGGACAGAAATTGTTGGCTGTTAATCTGTATCATATTTTACACAGCTATGGATATTTAAACAAGAGGAAAATGCTATAGACGAGCTTACATTGCTTGAAACTTAAATCGGCCATTACTAGTGTTTTTTTTGACCGATCTTGTTGTGATTAAGTAGGATGATAGCTTATAATAATAGATAGCGTTAACAAGCAAAACAGTTCGAAATATTCTAAAAACTGTGCGTGTTGTGGTTTTTCTCTATTTACGGAGGCTAATCTATCGGTTTTTGCCACGGTGCAGCTCCTTCTCTTTCTCCTTCTCCGTCTCCTTCTCCGTCCGGGCGTTCGTCGTCATCGTCCACATCAGCGTTGAAATGCTGGCACATCGATATTGCCTTCGTCCTGCGTCCTTCGTCCTTCGTCCTTGTCGTCCACGTCGACGTTGCTTCTTGACGTCAACGTCGCCGTCGCGTCTTTTAAGTGTTTGCATTTTTCAGGTGTTGAATTTTCATTGTACTTGTCTTTGCTGTTGGCGCACTTGTTTTGCTTTGGTTTCTGTTCTTTTCTTTTCTTTTCTTTGCTTTGCTTTCTTCTCTTCTCTTCTCTACTCTCTTTTCTATTATTTCAATTTTTTTTTGTATTTTTTGTATTTTTGGCATTACGCCAAATGTGCAAAGCCAACAAAATACCAAAAGATTGCACATTGCACCTGTCTTTTGGACGGCATTTTGGTTTACGGCTTCAGTCTGCTCAGCTTTTGTACGTGTACGTGGCTGACTTTCTTTCTTTGGGTGAGAGTGCGTGTGTATGTGTGTGTATGGGTGTATGGCTGCTTTAGGGTAATTCTCTGACACATCCTTGTTGCTGGCACAGTTGGTGTTGTTGTTGTTTTTATGGATGCTTCTGGTTAAAGCTGCCGCTGCCAAAAGCGGCCTGCTTATTTGAAAAAACTTCTTATACCCTGTACTTATAACATGAATAATAGGGGTATACCCACATACAAAGCAAGACAAAGGTTTTATTTGTTTAGAGTTTTGTATACATTTTTCCGACCTTATTTTTCTTTGAGCCAAAACTGTAGCGTACTTAGCTCTAAAAATTTTAGACTTTCTAAAGTTCTTTGACTCAACACAGAAAATATTTATTTAATAAATATAAATGTACAATTTCTTAAAGTCTTCACTAGTAAAGCACATTTGTTTTGTGCGCTTGTACAAAAATACTTAATACTAAGTTGTTACTGCTCCGACACTTTTGGGGCTTTGATGTCATTCCAAGTTGTAACTGCCTAATCACGTTTCGGACACTTTATCCGGGCAACACGAAATCCAAAGCACACCTTTGTAGTATATTGATTATATATTTTTTTGTACAGGGTATCTCATAGTCATGTCAAGTTATTTGAGCCTTTCTCATAGATACTTTTAGTGGGCGTTCGGATTATGTAGCCGTTTAACTTTGAGTACTATTTTAGAAGGTGGTCGGTGGGGGAAGATCTGTGTTTGGAGGGGGGCAACCATTGGGACGTGTTTTTGACCTCAGCATGGTAAATACGACTGTGTGAGTGTGAGTGTGAGTGCTTGTGAGTGTATTCATGCACTTTTGTATTAGTATTAGTGAAACTGTTTGAAGTCCATGGCTCTCGAAACTCTCAGTTCCGATTGTTTTAACGTATTGACAGTTCTTTTTGTGACAGACAAAAGAAGTTAAATCGGTAAAGTGTGTGCACTTAAATTATAAATATATATTAAGCAACAGCTCATTCAATAATATTTCATATTTAATAGAAATTTAAAAAAATACTTAATATATGTAAAATTTTAATACAAGTATTAAATTTAAAGACTGATATCTGAAGGTGCATGTACAGTATACACGTCCCTAGCTCGAATTACCATTATCCAAAGAAAAGGTAAGAGCTATAAAGATATTCGATTTGTATAGTTCTTTTTTTTAAGTTTTTTTATTTTACTGTCACTCATTTAGCTCGAGTTAGAGAGAAATTCGAGTTAAAGAAGTTCGAGTTATGGAAGTTCAACTGTATTTATGTTTTAATAAGAATTCTTAATCGAATATAGCTGGCTTGTAAAAAAAACGTTAAAAAATGTTGTATTTTCATATTTAATACAAATACAAAATAGACTTAAGATTGACTAATTGCATTAGCAAAAGGTGAATACTTAAATTACTCTGATTGTATATGTATGCTGGAATTTATGACTGAATCATGTGGCATCTGGCCGTGATCAAATGGCCCAGATAAACGACAGATGGGGACACGATTGACTCCAAAATGAAAAGGCGATGAGTCAGCGGCGCCACGCGCACCTGCAACCTTCAGCATGCAGCATGCAGCATGGGGCATGCAACATGCGGCAACATGGGGCAAGTGTCCTCGGCAATGGTAAGTAGAAATTTGCGTCAATAGGATTGTTAAAGAGGCTTAAGTTAAATGGGAAAACTTCCGAATCAATGAACCGCAAATTGCATGCGAAATGCCAAAACGAAAATGTCGCCGACCAACAACACCCTCAGTAGCCAGCTGTATTTGTATCTGTATCTATATTTGTATCTGTATTTGTATCTGTATTTGTATCTGTATCTGTATCTGTGCATGCATGGTGTGTGAGGTGTGTGTGCTTCCGAAACTGAACTGAAAACGAAACTGAAATCAATAGCTAACATACCTGGAACCTGGCTCAATAATTCAGATACTTCTAATAACACTTAAGAATACTAAAAGATACACACACACACACGCAGGTGCGTAGTGCGGTTATTTTACAAACAAACAAACAAACAAACAAAAAACATACAAGGAATTTGTATATAAAATAAGCTAAACATTTAATACTTATTCTTAATTGATTCTCATATATGTATTTATGCTATTGTATATTGCTGATGAGTGTTTGGGTGAGAGGTTACAGCCTCCCCAGGCCCCCAGCCCCCAACCCCTTCACCCACCTTGGATGCGCCCCTGTGCTACTGTGAATAGAAGATACAAGTACTTGATTATTTCCATTTTTGTTGTTGTTGTCTCTTGTCTGGATTTGCGCAAAGTCACAGGTATGAAGAGAAGGACGAAGAACGAAGAATGAACGAAGGATGAACAAACTGACCATGTGGACAACTACTTAAGTATTCCAATAAAACCCTGTTCCTCGTCATTTTATCCACATATGAAGTCGCCTTTTCTTCCCTTTTCCCAACTACAATTATTTATTTATGACTACAGTAGAGTTGTCTTGACTGGGTATAATTACTCGTATTTTACTGATTTTATAAATATGTAAGTGATTTACAAAAAAAAAATACATATACATTCATATATGTAGACAAAGTATATAATTTGATGAAACCAATATAGGGATGTAAAAACAACAAGTGTTAATATTGAAATCTACAATTTAACATTTAAGATTATATTGAAATAAAATGAAATAGAACAACCAAATTGGGCACACAGACTCCCCACACAGATCAAGTTTGTTTCAAATGTTTGTCACGCCCCTTTCCGTCTCCGTAAATCGCGAAAAGCCACCATTCGCAATGTTTTCAAGGTATTAGGACTTTTTAACTAATTAACGTTAGCTAGTATTATTACATATCATTCTACTAAATCGTAACAAGATCGGACAAAATGAAAGGTGGTTATGCCTGATTTAAGTTTCAAGCAATGTATGTGCCTAAAAGCATGCAATAACAAATATTTTAAATTTATTTAAATAGGTAACGGGTATCCTATAGTCGGGAGCTCGACTATAACCTTTCCCAATTGTTTTTGTTTCAAAATTTTTGAATTCTTAGTAAAAGTATTTGTTAAAATTCCTATAAGAAGGGGTTTCATTTTTGCAGGGTATTGCGCAACGTGCAACTTGAATTGCAGCAACTCAACTTGTCCTTAATAGTATCAATTTCATTTCCTTCAACAAGTCAACAACCAAGTGTGGGCGTCTGTCTGTATACAAAATATAAATAAAAAATATAGAAAAAGAAAAAAAAAGGGTGGCGAAAATGAAAAGGAAATCCAATTTCGCGTATTTTCTTAACCTAATCCTTTTTGGCAGCAGTAAACATACTTAATATAAACTCGTATTATATAGTGAATATCTTTGAAAACAGTAATCGATGCCGTTTATTCATAGTAAGTATTTAATTATATTTTAATATATGCTTCAACTGCTTTAGCTTTACGTGCTCTTGACCTTTAATATGTTTACTGAAATTGATATCCAAAAATTGAAAAAATTTGTTTTCTCAAATATGTTAAGCTTTGAGTTTTTTCATTTAATTAACCTTCTTGTCAAAAATAGTAGAAATCAACACTTTAAATATTATTCTGATGCTTTCCATTTTCAACTTTATTTGATACTAAATTTTAGGTCGCTTTACTTAGAAATCAGTTCTAGAGTATATGTACATATTTAAATAGGAATTTATATTCATATTCAATAAGACGAGAAACAAAAGGGAAAACATATCCGAAACTAAAAGGCCTTTCTTTTTGTCATCTGCCAGACATTTCTGGCACTTCAAGTGCAGGACGCGGATAAGATACTTGAAAGCCGAATGACAAAGACAATGGAACGAGCATGATTCTGTGAGATTTTGGAACAGTGATCCAATATTTTTTGCACTCCAATGTTCATGATAGTTTATTTCCATAGCTTAACTAAAAGAGAATTGGTATTTTTAAGAATACCAAAATTACGAAAGTAAAACTTTTTATTTCTTTGTGTACTGTTTTATATTATTTGATTTATTTTTAATTTTATTTTATAATTTCTGTTTCGTTTAAATTCATATGAGCTTCGGAATCTTCTAATTAAATTCTTACTTTCGATTTTATTTAAAACGTACTGTCGAGAGCATTCGAGGTACAATTAAGGATTTGTTTTTACCACTGTGAATGTCTGTCAATATGCGCATGTGTGTGTGTATGTTTGAGTGTGTGCATTTGTTTATTATCCTTTGGTAATGCATGCAAAGATGCTGCAAAGTAGCTTAATACTTTATGCACACGCAATGAAAAGACTTTTTACGATCGCATTATACTTGTAGGTACTTATATTTTTGCAGATAGATATTTCACTCGTCTATTCGATACGATACAAGCATAAGCACAGCGAGATACATCCATGTATCCATGTATTTATGTAGATATATATGTATCTCTTATATATGTATATGTTTGTCATAAAGTGTGTGTACGTGTGTGTGTTTGTTTGTTTGTGTGTGGTGTGTGGTGTGATGGCAGTTTTTGGATTTTCGCAGCACTTGCAACCATCTCATATCATATCGCATTTTACACAAGGGTGCATGTTAAATGTGCGACAGACACCATTGCGTATGAGTGATATGAGTAGTAGTAGTAGTAGTAGTAGTAGTAGGAAAGCCATGTATGTATGTGTGTGTATGTGCGCATAAACTATGCAATAAATAAGTTTATTATCGCGTCGTAGTCCCTTAATACTGTGCGATTGTTTTATTTGTGTTGTGTGTTGTGTTTGGTGTTTGGTGTTTTGTGTTTGGTGTTTTGTGTGTTGTGTTTTCGGTTTTGCATTCCATGGCACATCGAAAAGTTTACATTTAGCTCATATCTCTGTCTTTGTTTTTGTCATTTTGACCACAACACTTTGTGAATATTACAGAGCTGCTTATTTAGCATACTACGAGTATTTTTCATCACAATTACAATTACAGCGTCGCGACGGTCGCTATAAGATTATAAAGAGATCGCAGCCATCCTATTTATTTTTACCCTAAAAAAGCCTTTTACTTTTGACGCCAGTCTGAAATTACTTAGTTTTATTTTCAGATAATTGACTTCTCAATATTTCGAATAAGTTGTAGAAACTCTCCTTAAAACATAGTTGAATTTTATTCTTCTTTTCACTTCATTCGAATTTGTTTGAGAAACCGCAAGGCCAACTAGTATATTAAAAAAGCCACAAAAAATATTTAACTGCAAGTTACAAATTTGAAACTTTTAAATTGAATAGATTTGGGCAATGCAGGCAATGTAAATAGGTTCCTAAAACATAAACATAAAAAAAACAAGCACAAAGCATTTGGTTTTCCGCTTTTGTTTCTCTCGTTTTTTATTTTCTTTGTATTTTTTGTATACTGTTGTAATTATTTTGCTGCTGTTCCTAATTAATACAAATGGTTTGATACACAATAAAGATTTTTCAACTTGGCTCGTTACTGGAGCTCTGTTAGGTCTGTTGGGGCAGGGGAAGATAAGGGCACTAGGGTGAAAGAGGGGGGAGTGGGGGGATTGTTGTTAGTGTCCTTGTTGTCCTCACGCTGCTGCTGCTGAAGAAAAAAGTTTTCCCATTTTGAAAAGTTTGTGTTTTGTGGCGTTTTCTGCTGCAGTTGCACTCATACACTTGTACTAATACATACATACACACACGCACATGCTCTAATATCATCAACCCACACACCCACCCACCCTCTTTTGGTCTCTTTGGTCTGTTGTCTCTTTTGTTTTTGCGCATTGCCTTTTGCGTTTTCGTCGTCGTCGTCGTCAACATTTGCCGTCTTCATCAACGTGCATTGTTTTTGTGTAATTTTGCAATAAACAGCAAAACAATTTAAAAGACGAGCTAGCAAACGTCGACAAAGCAAAGGATGTAACGTTTTGCCAACTGGACCGACACCGACTATTCCCCCCTTCCCCCTCCCCTCTATGCCCCCCTCCCTTAACCGTTCCCAATCCTGCAACTGTTTCAACTGTTCCCAATCCTCCCAAGCGACCAACCGCGCACAATGTAAAAATGAAACTCGAGCAAATCAATCCAATTAAGTGCCTGACTATGAGTTACCCAGTAATAAAATTATGTTTTTAATTTGCCATGGTTAAAATTTATTTTATAACATAATAAAAAGAATTATTATAAGAAATAAATTAATAATAAATTGTGTCAATACTGTATGTATCTCATTTTTAAAGTGTCCAGTAATAAAATGTGGTTTTAATTTTTAAAAAGAAACATTTAATCTCAAAAAGGTAGAGTTTTTATTTTCTTACTTAATAATATGTATTTTGATTATAATAAAAAATGTTTAAATAAGTTAAGTCAATACTAAATTTCACTTTACTATTTCGACACTTTGGATTAAACATTGAAATGTGCAAATTGAGCTAGAGAAAAGAAGAAAGGACTTTCAATGCTACTTACTTACAGGGTACGTGTAAGAGTTCCTCACTCAATGGTCGTGTTTTGAGCCTGGTCCTTTAGAGAGTTCAGATTTTAAGTGCGAGAGTCCCTGTCCGCTGTCCACTGACCATCTACCAATTTATATAGCAAACTTTTTTGCTGGTAAAATACTTTTGGTGGAGTTTTGTTTGCTCTAAAAGTGAAAATGTTATGCCTCCATTTAATATGTGGCCTTAAACTGGGCCTGGATGCGGATACTAAGTGCAGGACTCTTCGCATTGGGCCCAGTTAATTTGTTATTGTTAGCGACTGTTACTGTTACTGTTACTGGCCAACTTCGCTCTGTGTTCTGTGTTTTGCCCATTGGCCTCTTTGCCTCTCAGTTTTCAGCTCCCAGTTCTCAGTTCTGCTCTGCTGCTGCCACTAATTGAAATATATTTATTAACTTTGCCTTCAATTTGCATAGAAATTTATATTTAAATATGTTTGCATTCAGGAGAACGTTAATTCTGTAAATATGTGTAAATATAAACATACATACATATATAAGTATTACTTAACCGATCTAGTGTATTTTAGTTATTAAGAAAGATACATGCATACACCCAGAGAAAAATTCTGTAAAATTATAATATTTATTTGTATTTTTAATTATATTTAAATATTGATTTAGTTAAATGTCAAAATATTTAAAAAGCTTATATGCATTTAATATTAAATATAAAATTATATTAGATTTAATGTGCAATTTTAGTAAACTTTTAAGTAAACACAAATATTTTTCGTATTTTCTTCAACTAACTTTGGGTTTAAAATAAAGTGCAAACTTTAAAAATTAATTGTTTCTTAGTAGTTTTATTAAGTTATAGTTTATAGTTTGCATTATTTCTCTAAGTGCATGTGCGGGGCAAAGTTAATGCGTTGCGTAATTATTGCCGCAGTTCTGGCCACAGTTGATAGAAGTTCTGCCAAGGATCGAGTATAGTTGCAGTGGCAACAGCTAAGCAGCCAACAAGCTAAGCAGCCAAGAAGCTAAGCAGTAAGCCAAGTTAATGACCACTCATTACCGTTAATTGATTTCAATTAAATCACGCCCGAAAACAGCAGCTTAGACGGTTAGACGGTATATAAAAGGCAAATGCGACTCTGATGTAACCACAACAACTTAAACAACAATTACAAAAATAATCAGGAAACAGCCACAGCAACAGCAACAACAACAAGAACAACAGCAACAACAATCATAGCAGTCTGTTGGCTCCTACGATAACGACCAGTCCAACAAAAACAAGGAGAGGAAATGTCTTGAGTTAAAACAAGCACAGCCAAACAGAGAAAGTAACTGTAACAACACGGCAATGAGTGCGAGAAAGACAGGGCGAGAGAAAGTGACAGAGAGGAAGAGGAAAGAAGGAGGGAGTGAAGGACTTCGAATGGGAATGAGATGAGCTGTAAGTGTTTGCTTTGGCACATCGAGTCCCGAGTCACAATGACACGCACCAGAGAACTGCAACGGGTAAGAAGTGCACGCTCATACTCGAATATTGATGTGAACCCGTTGTGATTTGTTCGTCTTTGCTTGTGATCTGTTTTGATAGAAACACTCGCTCATACTCGTTGAGTCAAACTGATCGAAAAACGAGTATAGGAACGAGTATGATGCGAATCATGATGCGAGTAACTCGTTTTAAATGTGCGGGAGACGGAGCGGGCAATGGGAGCGGGGAATGTGTCGATCGACCCAAATGTGCGAACAAAAAATAAGAAAGGTCTACACTGAAACAAATTATTGAACCGCATAATAATTATATGAGAAAAAAACAATTTTTTTAAATAATAAGGTCTTCAAACCTACTATTTTTTTCACTCAGTGTACAAAAGGTCGAGGCTCGCCGGCAGCGCGAGTTTTATGACGGCCATAAAAAAGGGTCAAAAATGCCTCGGCGCGAGTCGTGTGTGCGACGTCACAGCGAAACCCACCCCCGAATTTCATACATTGCAATGTAAGCGTGAGCGCTGTCGATCGCTGGGCTACTCCCTCTGACACTCGGTCTGTTTTTCGTGATACTCGTTTTGATACTCGTTCTGATACTCGTTTTTGACACTCGTTTTGGGTCGTTTTGATCGTTTTACTCGTTTTGGATCGTTTTGAGCCGCGGACGCTTGTGTGAATCGAAAGCGGCAGTCTGTCTTTAAGTTGTCTCTTTGTACAAAGCACATTTTTTAATTAAATCTAAAATAAATTTAGTGACACGAAATTTATGTTATGAACGAAATTTTTATTAATTTATTTTAAATATTTTTTTAAGTTTAATTATTTAAAATTATAGTTATATATTTAATTTAATTAATTAAAATAGGAACAAAAGTTTCAGTCGTGTCACTAAATTGATTTTAGATTTAATTAAAATGTGCTTTGTACAAAGAGACAACTTAAAGACAGACTGCCGCTTTCGATTCACACAAGCGTCCGCGGCTCAAAACGATCCAAAACGAGTAAAACGATCAAAACGACCCAAAACGAGTGTCAAAAACGAGTATCAGAACGAGTATCAAAACGAGTATCACGAAAAACAGACCGAGTGTCAGAGGGAGTAGCCCAGCGATCGACAGCGCTCACGCTTACATTGCAATGTATGAAATTCGGGGGTGGGTTTCGCTGTGACGTCGCACACACGACTCGCGCCGAGGCATTTTTGACCCTTTTTTATGGCCGTCATAAAACTCGCGCTGCCGGCGAGCCTCGACCTTTTGTACACTGAGTGAAAAAAATAGTAGGTTTGAAGACCTTATTATTTAAAAAAATTGTTTTTTTCTCATATAATTATTATGCGGTTCAATAATTTGTTTCAGTGTAGACCTTTCTTATTTTTTGTTCGCACATTTGGGTCGATCGACACATTCCCCGCTCCCATTGCCCGCTCCGTCCCGCACATTTAAAACGAGTTACTCGCATCATGATTCGCATCATACTCGTTCCTATACTCGTTTTTCGATCAGTTTGACTCAACGAGTATGAGCGAGTATCAAGTAGTACAGCTTACTCGATTTTTAAAACGGCGACTAGTGATTTGATTTGATTTGATTTTTGGCAACGGCGACCAATTCAACTCGAATCTACCCGTTGCAGTTCTCTGACACGCACCAAGTGATCACGCACAAGCACACGACTACGCCCACTTCCACTTCCACGCTCACGCCCACATCCTCGATGACGAAGACGCACAGTGGGAAAAACACCTCTGTCTGTTTTTGTTCAATGTGTTTTATTTTTTTCCGTTTGATTTATCTTTCTTTATTATTCTATTTCAATAAATAAAATTAATACAATTAGAAAATTAAACAAATTAAATGCCAAAATGAGTAACAGTTATTTAAAAATCATATCATCAAAATAAGTCATCATCAAATAGATAAAGAAACAAAAAATCATCTTCGAGATTCGTAAGCTTCAATGAATATAAGCTAATCTAGCGGCTTTGTTCCACTGTGCGACGTCAACGTCCACGTCGCGTAGGCCGATAATAAATTAAAGCATCTTAACACAATTCCAGCTGCTTAACTTAATAAAAACGCCAACATGGAAAATGGCAGAAAGTCGACTACAGAGTTCCAGATTCAGATTCAGATTCGGACTCGGATTCCGTTTCTGTTTCAATTTCAGCTTCAGCTTCAGCTTCAAATTCTGCTCTTGAGCATCTCAACCATCGACCATCGACCATTTGCTGCCACTTCAACTCGACTCGACTCGACTGCTGTTGCGGCAAAGATTTTAGGATAAAGTTAATTACGGCTCATTGGATATTTGAGGGGAAAAGTTGAGACGACGCTTCGGCAACAGTGGACAAGTAAGGGGTGCTCAACTGCTGTACGCCCAGTACCCGTGATCTAATATAAAATGAAGTAAAGAATAAATTTTAAAATTAAAAAAGTCAAAATAAAAACAATTGAAAAAATAAAATTAAACAAAGGATAGAAAATAAAAATACGGAAGCTTATCTCAATTAAGTATCCTTGTAAAGTCCTGTGAGTTTGGTTGAGCTATCTTCAGAATTTGGCACACGGAAAGTCCATGACAAAATTCTAGAAAAACTTGATCTGTGGGCAAATCATAGGAATATTGCCAACTGATTTGGATACTTTAACGCTTATAGTCTCTGAGATCTAGGTGTTTATTGTCAAAGCCTTATAAGCCTGTTTATTCTTTAGGTACTAGGCTAAACAGCGTTTATGTGAACGATGATGTGAATGGGCTTGTGCATCTTGTGATTGTGATTGTGTTGATGTCGTCGAGTCGGCCCAGTTTTCATTTCCATTTCCATCTCCATCCCCATTCTCATCTCCATCTCCATCTTTTTAAGCACTGTCCTCTGAAGCAATTAACAATAAAACAACACTTTTCTAATTGGATGAAACGTTTTGCAAGTTTTGCAGCCGATATGCTTCGCTTCAAATGCGCGGCATCTGAATTAAAATGAGACCAGCACTTAATTGACTACTGGTAAAGCCTTTACTCAGTGCCAGACTGAGGGGGCAGTAAGGGGTGAGTCCGAGTCGGGAAGAGTCCGTCCTACATTTCAACTATTTAGTTTCGAAAGCGCCAAGGATTAAGGATATTAAGCAGAAATTCAAGGAAATAGCGTTCAGAATACTAACAATTATGAAAGCATAAGTCACAGTGTCGACCACAAGATACAATTTGCTACTCGGTATAATAAGACCTCAACAAATGAAGTATTATAACGAAATTTTTATTTTATATACATACATATACAAAACAAACATATAATAAAAACAATATTTTTTTTTTGTATTTTTCAAATTGCTTTGGAATAATTAATTTTTTTAGTTTTATAATTTTTACAAAACACCTATTAGGCAATGTTTAAAAATTAAACAAAACAACAGGATTCTAAATTCATGCGCAGCATTTTATCATAGTAATATTTAATAGGCTTGAAATTTCAAAATGACTGTCGTTTCTATTATTTTCTTCATCAGTGCATACGTAGATAAATGCATATGTACATACATATGTATACATATGTATATGAGAACGATTATCTCTTTCCCTGTGGTTGTACGCCTTAACAATCTATCTTAAAACACATTATGTACATATATTGGTATCGGCACTGTGGTGCTTTCCACTTTTCCCATTCCACATACTTCTTATTCATTTCTTTTTGTTTTGGCTCTTTCATTGCCAGTCCTGGTCCACGAGACGTTCAAGGCGTCGTAGAAGGATCAGTTTGCACAAATGCAAAGACAAATTCCTGGGCACCGCGCAGTTTCATATTCAATAGCCACAATTTGCGACAACACACAGTACAGTGGGAACAGTGGGAAGAACCGGAAGATTAGCTTATATTAATTTTCAAGTCTCGAATAAAGTCTTTTTCTAATCATTTCTATAAAAAGTAACAAGTAACAATTTGTTTTTAGCTTTAATATAGTAATTTTAATTTAAATTCAAGTAAATTAAATTTTGTAAGTGTTATACCTATTTACTAAAAAATAAAAATACAGTCGAACTTCCCTAACTCGAATTTTCTATAACTCGAACAAAATCGAGTGGCAATAGCGTTTACTGAGCAAATTTCATACAAATCTGCTTCCCTAACTCGAACTTCCATAAGTCGAATTTCTCCGTAACTCGAACAAAAATATTGGCCCGTCGAATTTTTCGGGAAAATCTACAATAAAGTTGGAATTTTTTTCGTTTCTGTTATATGCTTTTGTTACCGGCTCGTTTGGATATGTAATATTGATGTACATTAACTTATGGTGATGCAATATGATAGAATAATCAATAATTATTTAGTCTTGTGAAATTGCTATAAGAAAGATACTCGAAATGTACTTCTTTGTCAGCGCATCAGTGTACTAAAATGTTTAAGGAAATATTCAAACTTATTAGTAGTTAAGGAATTTGAAAGTAGAGCAAATAAATTAAAGTTGCTGAAAAATGTGTTATCTCAGCAAAAACATTTTTCATTATATTAAAAAATGAAATATTAATTATGATGACATTTGAATCGGGAACTTTTTTTGGATACAGCAAAACATCGAAGAAACTAATTTTTGAGAATATTAACAGGTCTTGAGCAAACTTGAATCCTTTTTTGTTGAAAATAACAAGAAAATTTTTTGCAATTTGAAATGTATTTATGATTGAATGCATTTATAGTTTCTTTTAAAAATCTAAAAAAAAAAAATCCCTAACTCGAAGTCTCTCTAACTCGAACTTTTTTCTTGGATAATGGTGATTCGAGTTAGGGAAGTTCGACTGTAGTTGCTTGTAGGTATATTTTTAAATAAATTAAAATGTCGGATGCTCACTGCTTAAGGTTTTCGAATCTTATTATAAAAGATTATGATAGTTACTTATTTTTGAATATAATTTTTTTTACTTTAATTTTAACTTTTGAAAATAAAACAACAAAAAATTATAGTTAAAAAGGAAAATTTAAAATGGTATACTTAAATAATTATTGGAGTCAAGAGAAATACATACTTTCTAAGATATAATCTAGCGGTTTTCGTCCACTGTGCGGCAGCAGCAACTACAACGAGGACAACAACAAATTAATACAAATAGTCTGCAGTGGTATTGGTCATAGATTATACTTTTGTAGACAGTCTCGCACTTGCCGGCGATTGCACAACTGGCGATTGTGGTGCCATCCACAATCCACTATCCACTATCCACTATCCAGGCTAGTCGCCCCTATTGCCTATAGGACCATCGTCCAAGGCTTATCGCCCATCGCCCAACGTCTTTTATCCTGGCGGGCCCTGCCTCTTTTCATACCCGTCATTTAAACTTGTATAAGGGTATATCTTGCTGAAATGTGATGACTCTTTGACCCTAAAAAATGCATAACATCTACAGTTTTGAAAATCGTTGGGCGTTGGGCGTTGACGTACTATGTATGTATGTACATTCAAGTTGTCCAAGCGCAAGTTAAAAGATCGCGAGAAGAGAAAGAAGATAGAGAGCTACGGACATTAAATAGGAAAACGGATATAGAAACATAGTACTAAAATAAAAAATACTAAACTAATTATTAGCTAAATGGGTTAGTAGCAAAGTTTGTAGATGCGAAATGTAGTTAGCTTCGGAAACAATATGACAAAGACTATTGAATTCTGAACACAACATTCTAAAAGGTTCATGCAATGCATAGTTAGATCTACAGATAGAAAGAGCAATAGGAGTAAAAGTTCTAGATACTACTCTACGAAACGTTGAGTTGCGACATTAATTCGGTAAAGTAAATGTCACCACCAATAAGCTTACACATAAAACTAATACCAAGCATAATTCTACGATTTGATAAAGAATGAAGGTCTGTTAATGAAAGTCTGCTAGAGTATGAAGGCAGTATCACGTCCCTATTCCAATTAAGGCCACGTAGTGCAAAGAAAAAAAAGTTTTTTTGTACCGATTCAATGCGACAATGCGACCAGAAACATGTCACTCCAAAATTTGGCGGACTAAAGATATATAAAGAGTCTTAGTTATATAGGGGTCATCGAATTCCTTCGACCACCTCTTTATAAAACCCAGAACTTATTGTTATTTTACATTTTCTCACTTCAAGATCGGACAAATATAACGGTTTTTATGAGGGTTTTGAGAAAATTAGCAAATGAAGCGCCCATAAGTATGCAGTAATTTAATGATAATACATAATTTAGTGATAAAAATGTAATATAATAATATAGTCGGGGCCTTTAGCCCCTTCAAAAGCATTTTTTTTTATTATTTTTCTTGCTTTTTTGTTTAACTATTTATTATACTAATATATCTTAGTAGCCTAAATTTCATAGGTAAAATAAATATATATACATACATACATATATCTAAGGTGGGTAACGGGTATCTCATAGTCGAGGTGTCGACAGTAGCCTTTCCTGCTTTACTTTTTTTCATGGATATTTTCACTCTACTCAACTTCACTCATACCACTTAACTCTTGGGCTATCCTTTTCTGCTATCAACGCAGTCTTTCTTGCCACTTGCCACTAGCCACTTGGCCATTTTCGAGTTGGCTAATACGAGTTGGCTTTAAGATTGCGGTATCCACAGGCACCACTTGCTAACCAACAAACACACAAACTCTTTTATATACTTAGATACGATTATTTTCGACTGTATATGACCAAGTATGTTCGTATATAAATTATTTATTGGAATTTTTTTGGCTTTTGAATTGAATCAATAGTTGTTTGGAGCTTGCGACCCATTTTGTGTGCCCATTGAAAGCGAAAAGTGAAAAAGTTTTAATGGAATTTCTTTCTTTCTAGATACTCGCCATATTTTTTAAGCCCAGTATTTAAAGAGTACACATACTATTGGACTTGCGAAAGCATTAATTTGAGTCATGACTCTTGGAACACGGAATGTGTGATATTATGCGGATCATTAACTAAAATTTCGCCCCGACCGGTTATTATATAGAGGAGATAGTTGAAAAATACTTATTAATAGTTTAATACAGGTTGAAACCTTAATGGAAATCGAATTCAGAATAAGATGTCTTTGTTTTTCATTATCAATCATTTATTTTTTTTTTTCATGGTATTGGGCATCTAACAGTCGAGCATCTGGACTGAAGCGTTCAACGTTTTCTTTGTGTGATTCTTATACATAAGAATAGTTCTTCAACTCAGGCATAAGTTTCTGTTTTCATTTCAACACAATTATGCTTTTAATGAGCTGATTATTGATATCAACATGCGATTGGATGAAAACTAATCTATTAAGAATACAATCTCCATTTTAATGTTGCCTACAAATAAGCTTGTGTGTTTCTCTCGCTCTGTGTCTCTCTGTCCCTAACTACCCTGCAGTACGGCTGGTGTCAAGGCATACCCGTTACTAGCCCTGTAATGCGTAGCTAGCTAAGTCGTTAGCTTGAAGAAAACTAGCGAAGGCAATGAAAGAAGAGACAATGGCAACGAATGAGTTATTTCAGTTTTAAAAGTATGGTTATTTTAAACCTGTCTAATTTAAATTTAATACCAGTTACTTACTACATACATATCTATCTATTTATGGCAAACAGTTAGCTCGGCGGACCAGCAGTGCTGAAAATCGTTAGGAAACTGTATTACTGGTGATGCGGCTGAGCTCTAGTATCCATCATTAATTCTCTAGACAATTCTCCGGTTACTCGTACTGCAGGGTCGTCTTTATCTATCTTTTACTGTGTGTGTGTGTGTGTGTGTGTGAATGTGTGTATCTGATTTTATGTGTACTTCAATTACGTAATTAGCGAAAATATGCACGCATATTGTATTTACACACATATGTACACTCGGGTATCTGGTAAACGTTCATTTCATTCATTTAATACTAGTGCCGAATATCGTTTAGACAAGCGAAGTATTCAATTCATTCATGTTGTAACTTTTGCTTGTTTAACAGCCTCGAATTTATTTGTGTGCCTTCTAATTTGAATTGTCGAATCTGTTGCACAATTCTGTGTCTATCTGTGTGTGTGTGTGTGTGTGTGTGTGTGATTCTATGTGTACTATACAAATGGTAAGCCAAAATATGGCGTTATAATAATTTTCATAGCAAAATTTACACATGCATAATTAATTAGTATCAAAAATTTAATACTCACACTTTGTATCTGCTTAAATATTTACACTTCGTGCCAAATTTGTATGCAAATCGCTTTGCTACAGACTGACAATAACACACACCAACACATACACACTAACACACACCAACACACACGCACAATGTCTTGCAATTAAAAAATGATACGTTCTGCGACGCATTAATGGGACTCGCTTTAAAAATGTAATGTTAATCCTAAAATCGCAAATCAATCCTGAAAGTATCAGAAACTTTTTTGATTTAAATAAAATAAGTTGTAAAATAATATGTAAGTAAAAATTTTTATTAAGGAATTGTAGTTTTGATATTATTTTCATCATTTAAATTAAAAAAAAAATTTAATACCCATACAAACAATTTTAAAAGCACCTTACTAAAAATAACAAAATACTAAAATACACATTTTTTCAAAATTCTATTTAATGACAAATAAAAACAAGAGTTTGACTTTATCAAAAAGGAATTAATATTTAATTAAAATTAATAAAATATTTGTTTTCAATTTTTTTTTAAATAATAATCTTAACTATGTATGCCCCACAAATTTGAAGCTTGTTCTTGGTTCTCGGTCGCTATTCTTATGACGAGCACTGTGCGCTGCCAGCGTCGAGCAAACAAAATCGAAAACGGGTTGCTGCTGCCGTTGGCGGGGGGTTGGCGTTGGCATCGTTGTTGTTGTTGTTTCCTTCTGCCCCATGGCCTTTTCGTTGGGACGTCTGCCTCTGGCAGTGGGAAGTGGCAAGTGGCGAGTGGGGGGTGGGGGGTGGAAAGTGGTATTGGTGGAGTGCGGGGCAAGAAGCAATCGTTGTAGTTGTCGGCTGGTCGGTCCGTCGGTCACTAACTGGTCGGTGGGTTGGTTACTGATGGTTGTCGGTTGCCCTTTTTATACCCACTACTTTGCACAGAACAGGGGTATAATATATTCCACGAAATGTCTGCAACAGGAAGAACAAAGCATCTCCGAACATATAAAGAATAGGAATTCTTGATCAGCACCAACAGCCGAGTCGATGAAGCCTCATAAAAACTCAAGATCTCAGAGGCTTAACGAGCTAGGTTAACCAAAATTGGTACACATACTTCTATGAATGTGTTCGGATTCTGTAAATCGCAAGAACCCAAACCCATTAACATAAAATGTTAGCTCTCAACATGGTGATTAACGGTAAAAGGCAGGCGCCAAAAAGTATGCAGTAATTTTTATAAAAGTTTAGAGGTCATAGATAGTATTATCTATTATAGATATTTATGGCTGTTGTAAATTTTTGATTTTTTTTTTTTAAAACAATAGATAAAATTAATGTAAACTCGTATCTAGATGCTGTAGCAGGTATCTCCTAGTTGAATTCTCGACTAGAGACTTTCCAATAGTCGTGTTTTTTTGTTTTTTTTTTTGGTTTTCTTTTTGCTTTTGAGGAAAACCCTTTTCAGTGTTTGCATTTAACGAACAGCGCCACAACGACGCAGTAGCAGCAGCAGCAGCAGCAGCAGCAACAATAAGGGCAATAACAAGCACATTCCGCGCCGAGGCCGCTAATGGGCTGGGAGTAGTGTGGATTGCGGATTGTGGATGGAGGATTGACGATTGAGGGCTGAGGACTGAGGAGGATTGTGATGAGCTAGTGTCGTGTCAGGAAGCTGAAGGTGGAAGGTTACGCGAACAGGCAGGGGATGATAGTGATGGTGATGGTGTTAGTGGGGCTAATAAAAGCCTCGTTACAATGAAAACAAATCAAATCGACGCCGAAGCTATCCATCAAGTCAAACCAAACTCGAGTTCGAGCTACAAATGAATCGCGGCAAACGAATACGAATACCAGCAACAAACAGGAAGTAGTTTGAATTTCCGGTGTCACTCAGCCCCCTCACCGCCCCCTGCCAAATACGAGTACAGTAACAGTAAAGAGGTGGTTTCATCAGCAATAGCAGCAAAGGAGGCAGCAACCACGTTCAAATTTTCAAATTGATTACGGGACACGTTGCGGATTGTACTACGAGTAAAAGGGGAAAGCAGTAGGGAGGTAAACTAGGAATCAGATTCGGAGTAAGAGTCAGAGTCGGAGTCGAAGCCAGGAGTCAACTCAGTTTTACTTTGAAATGCCATTAAAATGTATTTACAAACCCAAATTGGTAGCGATTTTGGTCTGGGGTTTTATGTGATCCGCGATGTGTTGAAGTTGCAGCTTAGCAGGCGATTTGGTCAGGATGCGTGCTGTCCTCTCACAGCACGTCAGCGGTTGACAACCAAAGGACCAAAGGACGAAGGCTCGATTCGATGAGATCCGGTCATCGTTCAATGGGAAAAACGCTAGATTATCTTTTAAATACAAAGTTATTAGTTAACATCTTTGAAAGCAGCGAAGATTTGTTTTTGCATGTAACTTTATTTTATCCGTTTGTTTTTTTTGTTTTTAATTAGCTTATTATTTAAAAAAAAAACAATAAATCCAAAAAATACTAATATAGCCACAATCGAGCCCAGAATTTGCATTTAACAGCAGCTAATCTATCGGTTTTTCCCACTGTGCATCGTTTTGACCATTTTCCATTTACTTACACGAATAACTCTTGTTTGTGTGTGTGTTGAATGTAATTTGCACACCGGGAATACGTTTTTATGCTCAGACCATGTTGGACTCTTACAACGAATCAATTTATCGCACTTATGTCCATGATTCTACTCGTACATACATACAGATATGATATGTAATTTACACAAGTTACACTTAACAGGCCATTTAGCTGGTGATTAGCTCATGTCAAGTAGTTTGTAGTTAAACGATATTAATTGGCTCTTGTCTTCCTATTGAAAGTACACCCAGAGAAAAGCACGCAAAACAAAACCAAAACAAACCATTTGACCCATTTTAATAAATACAAATATATCTTATAACATTTAAATATAAACTTTTTAAAATAAAATAAAAAACACTAAAACACACACAATTTAACTGAGAACATACATACTTATATATCTTAAATTTTATATGAATATGGTTAAACCATACTAAAAAGACTTTTAAATAACAACGTATAATATCTTAATATTCTTTTGAATATCAAATCTATTTGAATTAGCTATATTCAGGCTAAATTTATTATTGACTCCGATGCTTCCAGTGATAAATCCGTATGCTTTGGTTGGTGGCGCCAGAGAGACGCACAATCACTCAAGGGAACAGTCGCTGATCTGCCGCTGATGGCGAGTTTTTTATTGTAACGTTGGTTTTTGTTGTAGATGCTGTTGTTGTTATAGTTAACTCGATGTTCAAATACTGAAATACTGAAATTTTTTTTTTTAATTTTGTTTAAAATTTTTTCAGTGTGTATTATTGTGAGCAATTTGAAATCGAATTACTTTAAATGAAACAAGTTTTATCTGTGTTGAGATATTTATGGATATTAATCTCTTTATGGCTTCTTATTCACCTAAAGCTTGGTTACTTTATGATGCTCGAATTAAGTATTCAGTAGAACACAAACTTCATTGTTATTCATTACTTCTGAATCGAACAATTAATTCAATTGGCAAAGGCAACAGGCTACAGGCAACTGAAAATACATACAAGCGACTTCCATATATCGTGTATCGTGTGTGAGAAGCGCACGTTTAACATTAGATTTGGGTCCGCCCATTTGATTTTCATTGCCACTTGGCAATTGCCAACCAGGCGTACAACAAGAGCACAAGCAAAAGCAAGAGCAAACAAGCAATTTTGCGAGCAGCCACGACAATAAAGTTAAACTGCAATTATTTTCGAATGAACTTCATTTGAAATGCAATTTGAGGCATGTGCCTAATATATGCAAACAATTTACTCACTGTGCTGCCTTCGCAAGGGCACAAAAAAGGGCAACAAGCCAAGGAAGTGAACGAGGCCAAGACAACATGCTTTTTGGCATAGACCAACTGCCAACAGGCAATGACACAATAGAAACAGCAATGATAAATCAATATGCAAAAGCAACATTGGCGAGCAAGAAGAAACACAAACACCAAAAGTGCCCAGTACTCATAGAAGAAACGTGGTGAATGATTAAGGACTCGTCTCTTGCCATCACTTTCAAGTCCCAATGACGATGACGTTCGCTGCAAAACAACTTGTGGAAATGTTTCTCTTACATACTAACTATACAGTTCATCGAGTAAATTTCGTTTTGCAATAAAAAACGCATATATTAAAATTTGGATAGAAGAATTTTTTCTTAAATTACTCTAGTTTTAAAAAGGACACACGAAAGCTTTTCTTTAATCAAGTATTTTTTTTAAATTGACAATGAAATAAATGCACACTTATATTATAAATTCGGATGAAAAAAACATCTCAGTTTTCACAAGATTTTCCTATTTTATTAAATAGTTCTAATAGTTCTAAAAAATGGTTAAAAAATAAATAATTAAAAGCGTTTTCAATAAGAAATAAATTATGTAATAATTTTACATTGTCCAAACAATTACTCAACGCACTGTATGTCTGACTATGTAAACATAGATACGTTGATTTATATGTACGTGAGGAGTGCGCGCGTGTGAATTTGATGTATGTATGTTTTCAGCATGTTCACACATCTCTGGTCTGTATGTTTTTCTGTATGTATGTATGTA
>JBAMBL010001051.1:0-22664 GCA_037043405.1 Drosophila subquinaria | reverse complement strand
AAGAAGAAGTTGGTAAGGTCGGAGATGCGAAACAAAATTTGTTTGTGCTCCTTTTGCTCCCTTTTACGCTGTCCCAGGCAGAGTCCAGAGGAGTTCTTGGCTTAATGTCTGCTATCATAAATTTTATGCTGGTGATGTTTAATTTGGCAACTGTAACTCATGTCGACTTAGACCTTAGTTTCGGTTATGCCTGTGCCTGTGCCTGTGCCCTTCTCCGTCATTATGTGTACTGTGTACACTCTCATGTATTTTTACTGTAGACCGACAATGGCAACACCAACAGCAACAACAACAACAACTAGAGGAAGGACACGTTCCACTGGTACGAGAACGAGTAGAAAAAGATGGATTGTTATCGCTCAAGATAACAGCACACCAAGCGGAGAGAGAACCCGGTTGGGCTGGGGAATGTACCTGGAGTACCTGGACTGGCAATCTTACCTGGGCCTAAGCTGCGCCGTAATTTCATTAGTGTCTGGCCTAAGCTGGGGTAATGTGAGGGCAACAAACAGCTTGAGCTTGCGCTTGCCCACAGAATAGCTTAAACTTTGCCGTTTCCCCTAAGTACGTGCAAATTTTTCGTCCGAAAATTAAGAAAACGACGATTTCGTAGAGACAGCAACAGCAACGCCTGCCATCAAAATCAGCCTTAGCCTTAGTCTCAGTTTTAGCCAAGGGCGTAGGCTAGTTCCGTTTTAATGGGGAGAACATTTCCATACGATAAACGGTATAAGGACTCTCGAAGGACTCTTAGATAATATTTAAAAGACTTAAATTGAGAATGTATTTCAATTCTTATAACATTATGGATCATATACGATGTTTTATTTTATTTTTTAAGTTTTCATTTGACTTAAATAAATATTGGTCATTATTTTGACGACTGCTTTAAGTTGACGTACTCCGAAGATCGATATCCATGTCAAGTCCTGCGAGTTTGGTTGAGAAATCTCTATTTTGTATGCCTCTTTCAGGCAAAGCTGGCTACGCCCTTGTTCTTAGCCACAGAGAGAGAGAGAGAGACACAGGGACAGACAAAGACATAGACACAGACGCAGACAGTGACGGTGACGGAGGTCAGATCAAAGCCCACTTAACATTTTTAGCTCTACTCATTCGTCTTGTGGAGGGTAAACCAAAGTTAAGGATAATTTTCTTGTTGGTAGCGTTGCAAGCGCCAATTTGGCTATTGTCCCTCCCACCTGCCATCTCCCACCACCCACCTGCCAGGCAGCCAGGATTCATGGGGGAAGGCGGCAGAGCTCACACCGTTCCATGGCAGCCATGTGGCATGTGGTCGAGAAACGTTGACTTACACTTGAGATCACAATTTAAATGCCTAAGAAAGCTGAAATTTACAATTTAATCTTGAGAGGTAATTAAGGATATTTTAACATTTTATCATTGCGAATAACATGTGTGCGAGTACGAGTTCGAGTACGAGTATACATACTCATATAAATGAATTAAATAAAGATTCATCAATACTCTCTATAACATAATCTGTCGGCAGAGTGTTAAAGCAATATCCACACTGAACTTATTCGTATTGTAGTTTTTCATCACATGTATTAACATTTATGAGTCATTTAATAAATGATTATTTACATAATTATATACGCCATATTGTGAATTATGCATATCGGGTGCAATTTGCGTAAAATACATAGTGAAAAGTCACATACATACGTGTATGTCTATCTATATGAAAACACAGAGAAAAATGCAGTTAATCCTGAAAACCCGATAGTGAAAGTCGAATACAGAACAAAGAACACAGAACATAATAATCATTATATTATTTACGTACTGCATACAGTGGCTTACAGCTAATTTGGTCCACTACATTTTTAGCTATGCATGTAAATAGAAAGTAAAATAAAAATATTTCGCTTGAGTTTAAACAATATTTTGAAAATCTGCAATGACAATTTTATTTGTATTTCCTTGCCATTAATATGAAATTTGTAATATGTAAGAAAAGTGGATAAATGAAGCTGAGAGTCACTGTATGCACTGCAATGCGATGCGATGCTGTAGCTGGTGACATGCAATTGTTAAATGCACAAAATGAAATGATTTAATTATAACGGACAATAAAACAGGCGAATACTCGCCACACGAGTAATTGTTGTCAGTAGTAAAAGCAACAGCAACAACAACAACAACAACAACAGCAACTGTTAGGCATGTCGTTAATTTTAATGCGGCCATAGCACACTTTTGGGCGTTATAATAACCACCAAATATGCCAGCAGTCGGATAGATCAGCAGTCAACCAATTAGCCCTATAGTCAGTCAGTCATTCAGTTAGTCAGTCAGTCAGTCAGTCAGTCAGTATGTGAGTCCGTCCACAGATAGGCTGACACTGAAAAGAAAATGTAACATCAGTGAATTGCATACATACGAGTTTAATACAAAACAAGTAAGAATGCAACAGTTGAGGTGTTCGACTGTAGAATGCCCAGTACCCTTAAAAAAAACATTTAATGAAATACAGTCGAACCTTCCTTACTCGAATAACCATTATCCCTAAAAACATTTCGAACTATGGAGAATTCGACCTTTGGAATTCTTTTTGTTAAGTTGAGTATACGCTATTGCCACTAAATTTTTACTCGAGTTAGGGAAAGTTCGAGTTATGGAAGCTCGACTGCATAACAAAACAAAGCGACAACCCTTTCTGCATTCGGGTTCGTCTCACAGGCGAGTGCTTTATTCCCTAGATCAACAAACTCACAAATTGAGTTTTGCATTTAATTTTTGTTTCTTAAATTTGTATAATATTTGCATACAAACAAAACTACGGGGATACTCTCTGCAGTACCTTTAAAATTGATCTTGTCATTCGATTTTTTTTCGAACGTGAAAAGTGGCAATGCAGAGTTAATACGATGCAGCATTGGAGTATCGTAATGAAATCCGGTTAATCTAGTTAATCACAGGGCACGAAACTTTTAATTGGGAGCACCACAACAATATCTGCAACAAAAAACCACCAAATGTACGAGTAAAAAATAAACAAGTCGCCGTCATCGCAAGGCTTAAATGCGTGTGTCTTGGTATTGCAGAATATTGCTTATGTCTTATTTAAGTTTTGTAAACGCGCTTGAGATTGAAATCTGTTCGCTCGAGTGTTTGTGCGTCTCGCTGTCGCCGCTTGTCGGATAGATAGATCCCATAGTACACTTTGGGTACTGGGCTAAATACAAACACAAATACAAATACAACTGCAGCACACAACAATTGCAATTAAAATGAGCCCACAAAAATAACAAATGCATCAAGAAACAAAAACAATAACAGCAGAAAAGAGACAGACCGGCGGACAGACAGACAGAATACAATAGCATGAATTCAACATTCATGTATGCTATCAGCCAATAAAATGGATGTGCAAAAATGGAAAATGGAAATAATTCACGCCAACAAAAACAGCAATGGCAATAACAAGCTGTAAACTGTTAAACAATTGATTAACAACAATTAGCCGCTTATTAAGTTATAATAACAACGCTGCCAACAATATGCCATAAAATAAATCTTTGCTGTGACAAAAAGCCAAATCTAAAGCCAAAGCCAAAGCCAAAGCAAAAAAGCTACGGTGATGCTAACACCACAATCCACAGTATACAGTGGGCCAAAAAGCCCTCTTAAATAGTTGCTTTTAATTACAATTACGAGGTAAAAGTCTAGTGACGAAAACATTTGTATGCCCTAAAAAATTCTGATATCCAATTTTGTGACAAATAATATTAAGTTTTACATATAAATAATTAAAAAAAATTTGGCACTCGGCACTTCGTGCTGCGCAAAAAAAATATAAAAATTAAAAAGGTGATTGCGGCAATTGTAAGACTCTATGGCCCGTTTTTTCAATGTCTGAATAAGGTGTTTGATAACTATTGTAAAGAAAGCTTGACATAAAATGTATAGAAATTAATGTCAAATTTGAAACTATTTGTTAAATAAAACTTATATGTACATTAAAAAAACGGCCCTATGATTTGCATATATCAAATTGGAAAAAAAAGACATAGACTTCTTTTAATAATAATAGGCTACTTTTGAAAATATTAAATAATATTAGCTAATCTAGAGGTTTGTGCTCCACTGTGCAATCGCCGCCTCATCGCCTCGTCGGATCGTCGCGTCGTCGCCCTCCGGCAGCTCTATCAGTTAGAATGCAATGCACATAAATTATCCACACGAACACGCACATGGATACAAACACAAACACATACACCAACACAGACACATGCACACACATACTTATGCGAAAGGGTGTGACCCAGGAAAAATATACGAATTTTTGATGAAGCATATTGGGGGCATGGGGCAAGCTTTGTGGCATTAACAATTTAAATTATCGCCGTCTGCTGTCTGCGTCTGCCGTTGCCAATTATTCACGCATTGCGCGTAGTCTTTTTTGCAGCTAATGACACTCTTAAAATAGCCAAATCCACGCCCCGAAATTCCAACTCGGTGCATCGTATCCTGTGCCGCATGCCCCCTCTAAATATGCTCACTATCTCAGCCTATTTTGGAGCGTACACGCGCCGGAAGTTTACACTCAATCAGCACATCAAGTGCAGCATTCAACGAATTCGGATACGGATATGGCAAGTAGATGTAGGTAAACTCACATTCACATCTGTACAAACGAGGCCAGCTCAATACTCTGTCAATGTCAATGTATTTTTGAATACCCTGCGATCTGACTTCATCTGAAAACTTAACAACATTTGCAACATTTTTCATATATATTCTTGTAGAGGATATTTGAGTTTTCTCATGAAATGTGTAACGCATGAAAGGAAGACTCCATTTGACCCACTAATAATACATATTGCGATTTAAAAGTAAATAATAACACTTAAGCGCAGATTTGTTACCTTATGTTTAAACTTAAACACAATATTATCTTTTTATATTTTGTATGTATTACCTCTGAATTATGTAATATACTTAAAATTGTAGTGGGTCAAAAAAGCCGTGAGCCACTGCACTATGGGGCGAAATCCGAAAAATCGAATATTTATTAATAACTTTTAAAATAAGCTAGGTTTTTGAATGCGACTTTTTTATTAATATTTTGTACACCCTCAGAAATATTTTTGGAAAAGTGGGCGTGTCGCCACCCCCGCCCTTAATTTTTTTTTTTTTTTTGTATGTATAAAAGCTACTAAGCTCATAATTTTTATTTCAAATAACAAGCTTTGACCTTGTTTATTATTGGCAATAAAGAGAAAAAGTAATTTTTTGACAAAGGAAGTTGTGTGCTCTTATAAATGGTTGTGAGCATAAAATTAAAAAAAAAAAAATTGGGGCGGATATTTTGACATGCCCACTTTTTCAAAAAATTTCTATGGGTACACATAGCACTGGAAAAAAAACCGCATCAAAATATCCGAAGTAGTTTTCGAGTTAATAATAAAAACCTCAAAAACTGGTCAAATATCTCATACGACAAGCCAGCAAATCAACACTGAAAAATGGTGAGGTTACGTCCTAAAATATTCATTTGCGCAGATTGTGGGAAATTGTGGAAAATGAGACATATTGCCTTTAAATAACAATGAATGGATCTACGACATACAGTTGGACGTACATTAAGCCTCGTTAAGCAACTTTGTTAAAAGCTTCCTCAAAGTTGAAATTTCTTTCCAAGAAATTTCCTTTCAAAGCATTATCTAATTTTACAAAATATTAATAGAACACGCACAAATACAGAAAACTAGTACAATCAACACATAGTACAAACCCGTATTATTGGTTTCCATTTTAAATTTTGTAAAATAAATGATTAGTCTTTAAGAAATCCAATTAATAAATAGGCTGCAAAAATATTGCAATCTCAAAGCACGTGCTTTTTGACAGCAACATCGGACTTTAACAGCTTCTAGGTTTAACATTGGTCTGTTATATAACATTGTTGGTACCGAACTTTACAGTTTAAAGTTTTCTTTACATGTTAACATAAAAAATATAGCATTATTAATACTTTGATAAAATGACTAAATATTCGATTTTTCGGATTTCGCCCCATAGTGCACTGTAGATGGAAACTACGAGTGTTATCAAAAACTGTAGCATACTTATCAGCTTACTGACTATTTAAAATTGCAAAGTTGGAATTTTATTTGCCTGTAAGAGCCTTGGCATGCAAATATTAAAACAACACAGGATGATTTAGAAAAGTAGTAGGAAAGTCTGTCTGCAGGAAAGTAGGAAAGTAGAAAAGTGATGGAGTTGCTGGAGTGAAGGAGTGGAGGACATCGCAACCACAAACTGGCCAGCAAATGTGAAAAGTTTTTGCTGTAATTTCGAGACACATTAGAAACAAGCTAGAGGTGTTGCCAATTGGAGCGATCAATAATGCAAACGCATAACTCAAACTCAAACACCTACTAACGTACCCACAGACTAACTAAATAGGGTCCAAAACTGACTAACAGCTGACTAACAAACTAAAAACAAAAACACATTGACACTCATTCAAGTTGACCTTCTCCAAAGTAATTAAAAGTGACCCTCGGGTCTAATGCATGGTAATTATTCAACGCTACATACATACATATACATATATATATATATATATTTATATGTGTGCCACGATTTATCCTTTTCGAGTACTGGTGACTTTTGGAGATAAATACATTTATGACTGAATCGGAATGTCTAACTAGCGCATACTCTGTAAATTTATGATAGATAAATAAATATAGATTATAGAGAACGTTGTGAAAAGCGCCCTCTTGAATAATTCAGATTATATGTTATATGTATTTAAGTGTTTGTTAAAGGCAATTGCCCAAAAATATACTATGTATGTAAATAGTAATATTTCCGTGTCCCGAGATTAACTAGGAACTAGGAAACTAGGAACTTGCAAGCCAACCAAGCAGATTTCACTAGTATTTGTTGTAACGCCACTGAATTTGTAGAATTTCGTTAATTAATATTCTATTAAAACATATACATACACATATATTTTATTAATTGAGACCAATAAAAGGAAACATCTTACAAGATTATTTTTTTGATACTTCTATAAAATTTGCCTCTTTGCAAGCAGAAAGCAGATCTTTATTTTATTTGAGTATTTGAGTGCAAGGACTTTTAAGATCAAGACTGATCAACATATACATATATTAAATTATTATGGGTGTATATATTCACAGCAAACTAGCACATACTCGTATTTTATTCATTTACGATATGTAAACATTTCTGGCATGCAAAAAGGGGATTCCCAAGGACTACAGTCACATCCACAAGTGCGATAGTTGAGTGTGCACACAGACATGCTCACACCTATATATATGAATATATATATACACAAAAGCAAACAAACATAAAGGAGTTTGCTGAAAGCTGCAAACATTTTGGTTAACGACACTTTTAATCTGTCCAAAGGTATTTAAACTTGGCTAAGCCTCAACACTGACTGACATTTATGGTTTTAAAGCAAGTGTCAAAATGTTGGTTGACGACGATGACCAGGGCACACACACACACATATATACACACATTTCTCCCAACATAAAAACAACAACAACAATAACAAAATAACAAAGCTCAGGAGTGGTAATTTATTTTGCCTTTTGCAAACGTCTGTGTCGACCAACTGCTTGTGGGATGGCCAATGGCAAAATACAAAGGCCAAAGGGGGACAAGCGGACAGGGGAACTGGGGAACTGGGGGCAAGGGGAACAGTGGGACAGAAAAGTGACCGACCTCGAAGTTAAGCATTTGTGCTGCATTGGTATATTGCCCCACAAACGACAAAAATTCAAACACTCACACAAACACACACCCACGCACTAAAAATAAAGAGGCAGACACAGATACAAACACAGCTTCAGATACAGACACTGATACAGATACAAATCCAGAGACACGTACAAGCAACCTTTGCGGACAGTTCCACATTAGGCGCTGATTTTGTTACAGTGTCGTCGTCTGTCGCTGACACGATACGCCACCCAAAAATGGTAAGCAACATAGCCACCGCAGCAACAACAACAACAAGGAATGCTGCTATCGAGCGCACTCGACTTTTAAATGTCCAGTACCCATAATCTTGCAGCCGTTCATTTTAATTAACAAGCGAAAGTTCTATCCACCAATTATCAATTAGACAGATACCCATATATATCTAATACAAACTCATAGGCTCACGAACCTATAAGCCTGTGTACCCATTGGGTACTGGGCCAACAACTGCTACAACTTACCCCATTCTCCAATCTCAGATGTCCTTCCATTACATATGCTCCATATGGGTGTGTGAAAATATGTGAGCTCTGTGGGCTTCGTGGGCCTTTTTTTTTGTAGGCAAGCAGCCATGAGATTTAATTGACCAAGGGATCATAAAGTTTTGCGCAACGATGCTGAAAGCATTTGACCCTGATTTCATGACTCAGCAGTGAATTGAATCGGTAGCTCCCTTCCAAAACTCATTTCCACAACTAATAAACTAATACGAATAGAATGTGTTTATTAGATATGCTAAGCGAACGATAACGCACAAATGTGACAAACATAATTATAGAATAGAAAAAAACATGCACCCTCAATAGACAACATTCGTGTTAACTTGTACTTCGATTAACCATCAGGCAGAAGGGGAAATATGGAAAATGTCCCGAAATAATATTAGACATTATATACATGCAATAAAAGAATCCAATATTATATATTGTGTAATAAAGCAATCAGCATACTAAAATTGTATATCTCATTATATTTTACTATTTATTGCAAACAGAAAAAACACATTTTTTATTAAATTTCCTGAACTGACGAAAAAATACAAAAAATTAAAGACCGAAAAATAGAATTGATAAGGTTTGAGGTTTATTAATTATACATATATATGTATAAATATTCATCATTCATAGGCACCGTTTTTGGGGCCTGGTCACCTGCTTATTGAGTACATTCTATGCAAGCTATAAATAAATAAGTAAAATGCTTCAAATTTTCTATTTTGACTGTGTGCAAACTCGTTGTAAAGTTGTGCGTGAGTTATTTTAACGGAATATTTTTGACAAGAAAAATATGATGATGAGTGCTTTATATGAGTTGAAGTCGAATTTGCAGGACAGAGAGCAGAGAGATGTCTCGGAAGGGAAGTAAACTACGAGTTGATTTGAGGTTAATTCAAAACGTGTAAAAAGGAAATGTACGTAGACGACGAAAAAGAGACGCGCGTGTCCTTGATGTATCACTTCCGGTGTCTGTTAACTTATGCCATAAATACGCACAACGACCAACAGCACACGCGCCAAGGCAATACCATATCGCCATACCATACACCAAACACCATATACCATACCATACCATACCATACCATACCATATACCATATTGCCATTGCCCCAGATTGCCCCCAACTGGAGCCGGTCCGGTGCGGGCCGGGCCAACGTCGCACAGTGGAGAAAAACCGCTAGAATGGCCGCTTTTACTTAAAATTTAGAATGTGTGCTAATCTATTCGATAACCAATACTTCAAGCATCTAAACGGTCATTTTTGTTTTAATTATAATCACTAGCGCTAGTGACGAAAGCAGCACGAAGGGTGCGAAAGGCGACCAGCAATATATACAGGAAGAATGGAAAATTTGCCATGACTGTCCGATCAGGTCGAGTTATATACCGATCGACAGGTATCAATTTAACTATCAAATTTGCATAAGACTTTTGAAACTCACCCGGCTCGTGAGATAAACAGGTGTTAGTGGGAGGGGCAAAACTTAATCGATTGAAGGAAATGGGGCCGTTGAAGCCTTTTAATATTTTTTTGTTTATTTTTTACTATTTGTATAAAAAATACAAGTCATCACATCTCGATCATCATTGTCGCTAAAACCCGCAATATCGTTATTCATACATTTCAACAGTTATGCTGCATTTACACTAGTTGATAAACAAGCCAACATTGTTATCAACTTAGTCAATCCTAGTGTGAACAGCTGTCAACTTGATCACTTGTTGCGTTTACAGTGCGAAACAAAATCA
This sequence comes from Drosophila subquinaria, assembly GCA_037043405.1. Classification (NCBI taxonomy): domain Eukaryota; kingdom Metazoa; phylum Arthropoda; class Insecta; order Diptera; family Drosophilidae; genus Drosophila; species Drosophila subquinaria. The sequence goes on along the minus strand of JBAMBL010001051.1, from coordinate 12,639 downwards.
GTAGACATAATGTAAACACTTTGTGTCAACAATTGAAGACACAATCGGCACGTTGACAACACAAAATCAAGTTGAGCTCATGTTCTTTCTTTTGCTTTGTGTTGACAAAATTTATGTACAGATTCGAGGTGGCAACACTTCGCTTCGCCATACTATTTAATTAATTTTGTCGGTTTTTTTCAACTGTGCAGTCTATAAAAAAAATGTTTTTATAAAAAGCTATTTGAAAATATATATTTTAATTTTTTTATATACGTATTCATTGAACTCTTCCTCCTGCGCTTCCTCGTACTCATAATATCGATTAAAATCACTTTCAATGCATACACAATATCGACGTCAACGAAAAATGCATTAGCAAAGTGTAACTACGTCAACGAATGTGGATATCAACTAGTTTAAATTACTCTCAACTTCATTACACTAGTTTACAGCCATTTTGACTTTCATGTCTGATGGCACTTTTCTTATGGATTTTGGCCCACTAAACAGGAAAATCGCACTTAAAAATTTTTTTATGGTAGCGTTTTCGAAATATTCATGTTTTTCCAAATTTTCAAAGTTGCTCTCACATTTTAGAGTATACCACGAGATCCATTTAACCGATGTGGTCAAAAATGCACTCAAATTAAAGGCAACTAAACTCTTTATAACTCTCTCTCATATAGCTTTGAGATCGGCTTAGTAGTTCAGAAGCTAGCGACTTTTAAAAGTTCAAAGATCCTGATTTTTTGTAAATTTTGGGTCTTCACAGCTCACAAATTGCCCTAGAAAAAATAGATATCGCCAAGGTAAAATTATTTTTAAGAGTTTAACGTATAGCCGACACTGTTACGAAGAAAATAGGCTATTGCTTTTGAGAATCTATGGATAAATCGCGGAGTAATACGCTATATAGTGATAGAATTGCTTAATGATTTTAATGTTTTTTTATTGCATACCTTTAATGATTGCAAAGTTTTTTATGGCATACTTTTTGGCTTAAAAAAAAATTGTGACTCCTTCTTTGCCTTTTATTGTATTCGTAGTCCGTTTCTCGTATGAGCGACGGTATAACGGCTTTTGGGATGCAGCCATGATGGGCGATTATATTTGGTCCCTCGTACGAGAAACGGACTACGAATACAATAAAAGGCAAAGAAGGAGTCACAATTTTTTTTTAAGCCAAAAAGTATGCCATAAAAAACTTTGCAATCATTGAAGGTATGCAATAAAAAAACATTAAAATCATTAAGCAATTCTATCACTATATAGCGTATTACTCCGCGATTTATCCATAGATTCTCAAAAGCAATAGCCTATTTTCTTCGTAACAGTGTCGGCTATACGTTAAACTCTTAAAAATAATTTTACCTTGGCGATATCTATTTTTTCTAGGGCAATTTGTGAGCTGTGGAGACCCAAAATTTAAAAAAAATCAGGATTTTTGAAATTTTTAAAAGTCGCTAGCTTCTGAACTACTAAGCCGATCTCAAAGCTATATGAGAGAGAGTTATAAAGAGTTTAGTTGCCTTTAATTTGAGTGCATTTTTGACCACATCGGTTAAATGGATCTCGTGGTATACTCTAAAATGTGAGAGCAACTTTGAAAATTTGGAAAAACATGAATATTTCGAAAACGCTACCATAAAAAAATTTTTAAGTGCGATTTTCGTGTTTAGTGGGCCAAAATCCATAAGAAAAGTGCACTCAGACATGAAAGTCAAATTTTTTTTTTGATTTTGTAAACTAGTGTTATCAACGTGTTGGCAACTCATAAAACTAAAGTAAACACAAGAAATGCGTTGACCTTGGATATCAGTTGTTGATATAGCTAGAATGGACGCTGCATCAACTAGTGTAAATGCAGCATTACATTCTTAGGTGATTTTTCGTGGTGTTTATCTGTTAATGTCCAAAAGTGTTTAGTCTAAATCTTGTGTCTGATATTAGTTTTGCTCACTGTGACAGTAAAATGATCAAGTTGAGGCACAAAGAATCAATCTGCTGAAATCCAATAATTTGAATAGTATTTGTTCTTAATTTAAATGTTTTAAATAATAAATAGTAAAAACAGAGAGACGATAGCATTGCTACATTCGAAGACATTAATTGGTATAGGCTAATCTAGCGGTTTTGTCCACTGTGCCACCGTCGGGCCAACTGGCTAAAATGGCGCGGCAGTGGCCGCACATTGAAACCATTTGATGGCAACACGTCTTTTTGGTATTTTCACACGCTTGAGCATCACATTGGATTCAACATCACGTTTTAGTGATGCCCCACACTTGCATAGCGGAACCGCCTAATATGCTTACTCTCCCTGTCCCTGGCGGGGATGGCGCCGGGTGGTGGGCGGAAGGGGAAATGGAATGGTTCGAGCCAAAGCTGGAACTGAAGCGAGTTGATAGACGAACGCGGCGTAAAATTGAACCCTTTTTTGCTCGTTGTCGTCGCTTTAAAGCGCAGAGGCACCTACACCAACATCAATTTTCACTGCACATACAAACTTAGGCATACATACACATACATCCATATATACTCAAATATTCATATGTTCATTGGCCCAGTATCCAAAGTCAACACAAGGCCATTGGGTTTGTGACGAGATCTGTCCGGCTTTGAGGGGAATTCAAATCGAATTGTTCCTAGTAAAAAAGGCAACAGTCGACAAAGCCCGACTTTGAAACACACTGTACTTAATCTGTACTTTTTTTGTCACACCAATTCAAATTATATACAATTAATTTTAATCAGTAATTGAAAATCTTAGTACCAGATATTATTAAATATCAACACTTCTACTAATAAAATTTTAACTTTATTTTTGCCTTTTATATTATTTTCTGTTTTTTATTATATTATTCATCAAATATGAATTTGCTTTAAATAAATATTGCAGGATTCAAGCAAAAGCAACAACTTATGTTACTTTTTTACTTAACTGGAACTGGGTCTTTAACAGTCGAACACCTCGACTGTAGCGTTGTTCCTTGTTTATTCTTGTTGACGCCTAAATGTCCATGTTTATAACCATAAACTGGAATATTATTTTCCCCTCTTTGGCTTGGGGTTGACAACAGGCTGCCCAATTCTGACACTTGGTTTATTTAGGAAATTATAATAAGCCACTCTGCGGCGCCTAATACAGTGACAGTGACAGTGGTCGCAGCAAAGCAAAGCAAAGCATAAGTTTAACACTATGGGTATCAAAAGTTTGGTCAGGCTGAGATTTCCAACAAATTGTTTGCAGAATGTTATTTCGGCTGGTGTGCGTGCTTTGTTCTGTATATGAAAGAAGCACTAACTTGTTCATTGGCAAAAGTTGAATATAAATACTCGTGGAAATACGTTGACTGTCGCAGTCAATTGTGTATAATATTTTAATTTGTATATAAACAAACAGCATTTCATGACACAACGTCGTAGTTCAGCTCTGAAACTTTAAGAAAAGATACATTCTCCGTATGTGCATAACTAAGTACATACATAATATAATACATGTCTTATTTGACACAACTGCGAATTCTTACTACTATATAATTTATATTTGTACCTGTTTGGTATCTCAATTTTATGATTGACAAGCTCTCACTGAGAATGCTAGACTAAACTCGTAATTGAAGAATAAATATTCATGTAGATTTGCTTAACTCAAGTGATTTTCCAATATTCCTAATCAACTCCATATTTCATTTTCCATTTTTTCAAAACATGTAATCTTAAGGCATTATTTATAGTAATTAAAGTAATCGCAATCACTCATAGTGGAACGTACTTGTTTACTTCTCTGAATGCTGCAAATTGTTACAAATTGCAAGATCCCGGCAGAGTAGCAAGAAGAAGAGTCATGACAACCGTTAATAAGATAAGCCATGAGCCTCGGTGCAACTAATGCAATTTATACGCTTCAGTAAAAGCACAGATCGAGGACAGAGCTGACAAGCACGGGGAAGTCGAGGTCGAGTGTAGCCGATAGCAATCTGAGACTCAATCAGCCGTGCAAAAAAATTCTCCGAGCAAATGGATCTCCTCACACCCGTGCTTGTAAAAATGGCGAGGTCTTAGTGCTCGGTGCACCACAAAATGTAATTAGAGCCCCTCAACGTTGGCTTTATATTATTAATGTAGTTACTTGGGTGTAGGATGTTGGAGGGTGGAAGTACACTGCTAAAAAAGTCCGGTTACTCACAACAAAAATTATAATTATTCATAATACTTATTATATTCCTAAATTAAGACATCATTAAGAAAATAATACAATAACATGTGTTCTCTAAATCAGAATGTTTTAAACTTTTTTTTTTAGTTTTTTTCTTTTTTTGATATGTGTATGCTATACAATTTCATTGTTACAATAATTGATTATGAAACTGATGACTGATGTTACATGAAAAACTCATTTAGTTGCGACAAAAATCACAATCACTAATAGAGAAGCTGATTAGATGTTTATGTTTCAACTCGTATGTGTATTTTAAATCTAAGCGATAGCTCAATGTCTATTTGGCTGTCAAAATTATTTGGAATGCATTGATCTCACGGTAACGAGGTAACAATGACAGTAACGTTAGGGCTAAAATAATGTTTAACATTATTTGGACGACTTAAATTGCAGTCGAAATTAAAGTTGAAATTTCACCACAAATTTACTTGAATCCATTTGGACGTCGGCATAACTTTTATAATAAATTTCACAAGCTCGCTCCTTTTCGACGCCGCGGCGTTGGTCAAGTAAGTATAATATGAATATATTGTGAGTCGTCTACGTCCGACTGTTTGCCATTAAAGGCCGTAACAGTTCAATAACACAAGATAATGAATATTCAGAACCAAAGCGTATAGTAATTTAAAAATATTCCTCTTTTTTTTTTGTTTTGTTTTCTCTTTAACTTATGCCAAAATTATTTGGCAATGACTGAGACCCAGGCGAAAAAGCAGGTAAACTGGCTGCTGTTTGAGAGCACAACGGAAAGCTACCCTGTAAAATATTGGCAGTCATAAGTGGGTATATAAAAATAATTGTTCAATAAAACAACTTACACTAAACGTAAGTTTTATCTGTGTAGATTATTCAACTTTATTTGTGAGAGACCTACGTATTAAAATACTGATCATAAATAGTTTTATGCATATTAAAATGCGTTACGTTACAAACTAAAGATATCTATTACCTTACATACCCAATATCAGTGGTCTATACAGGGTATACACAGCGTAGCAGAAACTCCCGCGAGAGATATAATTTTAATTTCTGTGAGATTTTTGTGAAACGCTTTTCGTTTTCCTTTCCTTTCCCTTTTCCTTTCCCGTTCCCGTCCCCATCCCCCTTTCCCTTTGCAGGTTGTGTTTGTGCAAAAGGCTGTGAAAGCTTAAGCAGTGTTTATGCCCGTTAAATACGAATCAGACAAAGGTCGGCTGGGTATTATGCTTATTGTGCTTTGATAGCTTCAACTGGTCGTTAAATAAATTTCCTCCTCTGATGCGTTGGAGGGCAGACTGTGGACAATTAGCCCGTTGGCTGCTAAAACATGCAGACAGACAGACAGACAGAAATCAGACAACAGACAGAACAGAACAGAAATCAAAAGTGTCATCACATGGGGCACCTTGTGCTCATCTGCTTTCCTGCTGCTTTCATGCTGCTTTGCTTTTCTGTAGCTTTTCTGCTTAGCAAGATAGAAGCAGTATCTGCCTATTGAGGCAGCATGTCGTATGAATAGTTAATGACTTATCCACAAGGATGGCTTGCCCTTAGCTATTGGATGCCGCCCACAAAGTAAAACACAGACATGTGCAAAGTGCTAAGAGCACCTTTCACTAATATTGATGATATTGAATGAACGGCTTGATAGCCAGACATTTATCCAATGGGGCCAACCAGAAAAAATTGCAAAAAAAAAAAAAAAACTTTAAAATATGCCACATTTTTAGAAGTAGCTTCTATTAAGTCCAGATGGTCGAAAGCTATCAGAAAATTTAATATTGAATATATGAACCTCTCAAAGTGGTGTAGGAATCATTCATACATCGATTTCTTATTTGGGTCTTATATTCCAAACACCAAATCTATAAGTTAATCCAACAAAGTTGCCAGAATTAAAAAATATGGATTAATTAATTTAAAGGCCTATTTAATATACAAGAAGAATAATAAGAGATTATATTAGGAATTATTTATATTTCAACGAGGTTTTTGGGTAAATTATACTGTTCTTACTACTTTGCCCATGTCTGTACATCGCACGTTGTATTCGTATTCGTATTGTGCAACTGCTTTCATGGGCTGCTTTTGTTTATCGACTGCACCTGGACGCCGCACAGTGGTGGCTTGCAATAGGTAACAGCTTCAAATTAAAAGCATTAATTTTAGAAATTTGTAAGTAAAGTTAACAACAAATATATCGAATATTAATACTGATTAACAATAACCACAATTTATTTTATAATCGATTAATGGATTAATCGATTAGTATTGTTTTAGCCGACGAGTATAAATTATGTATTTTTTTAAAAGACATAAGGAATATTTCTACATAATTAATTATTTTATGATCAACATATCGGGCAAAATAAATTTGTACAGATTGACAGAACGAACCACAGTGCATGGTTGACAACAAGGTGGACAAAGCCATCCTACGAGTATGCAGAAATGCATTGACTCCATCTTCATCTCCATCTCCGTCTAAGTCTCCGTCTCCGTCTCCCGTTTGATACTTGCTTAAGACCAACACTTTGCCAAGGACTGTAGTAAAAGCTGTTGGTTCCGTCATAAGCATTAACAATGCCGGACAACACACCGAACCGAACCGGGTACGGGAGTTGTGTGCTGTAAAATTTTGCACTGCAGTTTATGCAAAGTTGCTGATAGCAATTTGCAAATTTAATGGCGTGAACAAATTCAATCAATGTATGCAAACAATGACACCGACTTGGACTTGGACTTTCACATTGGCAATGCCAACATTGGCCTAACACTTTGCCTATAATTCTGCCTCACTCACTCCTCCCTCTTTCTCACTCTCTCCCTCTCTCTTTGTGTGGGTCTATCTCTTTTGCCAGCTGGCTGTTGTCTGCGAGTATTGGCAATCAAAATCGTTGTTTGTTGTCAGTAGTAAATGCATTTTAGTTAAAACTGCAAAAGGCAACAATAATCAATGTTTTGGCATCGTCTATTGTTGATAAGTAATATGTCTGCCTGTCTGCCGTTAACTGTTAACACTGTTAAAAATAATCAAGTACGTTCAGACTTGAATCAAGAATCTGCGGTCTCAAAGATCAAAGTCTTGATTCATTCAAAATTACAGAGCATAGGTCAACTGCGTCCTTAATGCTCTATAAAATAGTCTCTTAAGAACTGTTATGCTCGAAACAAAATCTAAGCATACTTAATTTATGCAAATAAAATTCACTATTCATATTTTTATTAATATTTAATGCCTTGAATCTATATCGTTTGTACTTTCATTTTTATACCCTGGGGGTATATTAAGTTTGTTCAAAACTATGTAACAGGCAGAAGGAAGCATCTCCGACCCCATAAAGTATATATATTCTTGATCAGCATCAACAGTCGAGTCGATATAGCCATGTCCGTCTGTCCGTCCGTCCGTCTGTCGGTCCGTGTAAGCGAAAGGATCTGAGAGATGTTAAGAGCTAGGACCACCAAATTTGGAATGAAGACTCCCTATAATGTCAGGCAGAACAAGTTTATGTTAAAATTTTCCACGCCCACTGTGAGGGGCGTAATTCATAAAAAACTGACAGCACCTTTTATTTTGGCTTTTAAGCTATTAATAATATATTTTCCTTTATTTAAGAATTTTGACTTATTTTTTAATGTTTCACGGTTATTTATGCTATCAATAACGATTCGCTATTAAAGTAGAAAAACTAAAGCCCAAATCCTTCCTTAAAAGTTCTAGACCGAAACGGGTTGCTTTTAAAAACTGTTTTTATAGAACCAGTCACATCGCATTTTCCTAAGTGTACTGTCGACCGTCGACTGTCGAGTGTGTGATGTCTGCTATCTGCTATCTTGAGGCAACCAGCTGCATGCAGTCATTCTTGCCACCAGACCAGACCAGACCAGACCAGAATGAACCAGACCGGACTAGAGCAGTGTGCTGCCATAATTGTTTACACTTGCCAACTGATGATGTTCTTGGCACGCATCTATGCGGTAAATTTGACAGGTGTACGAGTGCGAGTACGAGTACGAGAATGAGTCCGAGAATATAATCTTGCAGGTTCTTGTAGCTATTGCTGACGGCGCTTGTTTTTCTATTTCATATATTTTTTTTGAAACAATCACACATCAATTGAAATGAATGAAAAAATGTGTGCATCATTTTAATAAGTTGCCCTTGCTGTTGTGGCTCCCAGTTGGTAATGTAAAAACAAGAGAAATTCAGCTTTATCCGAATTTCGTTTAAATGTTATTACATAAAACCGAATACACAAGATATTGTTTATCCTATATATGGATTTTCAGGGCTCTGCAATGTCTGTGTCTTATGCATTACATAATTCAGGACTACATTATAATACTCTCTGCAAGTATATATAAAAACTTAGACATATTGTTAGTGTGCAAAGCACTTATGAAATATGCATGCGATTTTTTTCATTTTCTTCCGTGCTTGTCTGCATAGAAAATGCCCATACACAAATTTGTCTTTTTAAGCGGATCTAATGACAACTCAACTTAAAAAGTTGGCCAACAAAGGCCAAAATACTAGTAAGGAAATGTGAAGAAAATCCTTTGTAAATTATTACGAAAAGCAAGCTGCAAATTAATGATAACGACACCGCCTCCTCATACGCACCGCACGGGGAGCACACTCGCACCCATAAGTCTTTTCCCTCGTAAGTACGAACATAGACGCATATACAGTGTACACAAGGAAAATATACTTTGCTGCTCCACCGAGAGGTTTTAGCGGCGGAGGCCCACGACAAAAAATTAGAACATAGAGCGTCGGTGTCCAAACTCCCACAATCAAATATTGCGCGTGTGCACAGCAGCGAAACACGAAGACTTTACACTGAAAAAATTAAATTAAATAAAATGAATTATAAGCTTCTATTCCTTTGGATAGGCTTTGTTCATTTTGGACAACTCTGGCGTAGAGCCATGAGACAACAAAATGAGTACGAGACAAGAATATGAGTACTTGTCTCTTCACACAAACGTGCTATTTGGGAGTACGTGATGCCAATACCTGTTTTATTAACTCCACTGTGCGTCAAAATCAAGAGCAATCAAAATTACTTCTTTCGTAATATGATTTAGTAGCTGTGTTTCGTATTTCTACATCACCACTGTGACTTGAATTAAAGTATTAGAAAAGAATATTACGAGTTTACTATGTATAATGTGTTCGCTCAAGTAAATAGCTATGACTAAAAATTCTGAGTGCTCAAATGACACCATCAGTTTTCAAAAGAAAAGTTTCGGTGAAAAAACGATCATCTGACGGAAGTTTAATGTAAATTTTAACAGTTCCTACGTTTGGGGGATTTTGAAATCATTAAATCCACAGGTTTTCAGTCAGAACAAAAATTACTAAAAATGTATCCCTCAAAATTTTTTGTTTGTTTATTGTTGTTGGTAAATTACATGCTGGCCTGGAACTTTTGCAAAGCCGAGGAACTTGAACCATTTAAAAATAGATATAAAAGACGTTCAGCGAGAAACGTTGCCATGATAGATGCACTACAGCTTCAAAGTGATACTATTCAATTTAGCAAGAAACTAGCTCAAACGAAAAGCAACTCGAGCTTGAACAACAACGATGATGATGAGTTCCGATTCCTAGTAACTGGCGGTTATCGTCCCGAGAATAATGTTCTCGTCAAATATGTTGTGTCGGTGCGCTCAGCCAAGGAACGCAAGTTCTTCGGTGATAATCATTTCTGTGGCGGAGCTATAATCTCGTCGAAATCGATTCTAACGGCAGCACATTGCCTATACAGTGGGTATGTGAGAAACCACTTTTGCCCTTTCTTTTTGCACCCTAGGGATTCACAAAAGCTCAGTTAAGTTGTGTGAGAATGTCAGCCTCCTAGCTCAGAATCAGTCAGAATAACGATAATTAAAAACTTAGAAATAGAACCGGTTTGTTTTTTATATAAGCTCTACATAATAAGATAAGCGATAACTCTTCCAATGGATTTTTAAAAATCTGCTTCAAATGTTTGCATTCATAATTTAAAAAGCCCAATGCAAAAATTTAAAAAAATTACATGGAAAGCATGAATAAACCATAAGTTGTATTGATAACTCATTTGTAAAACAAGAAAAAAAATTAATTAATTGGAAAGGATTTTCTTCAGACTTAGGATCCAAACCAAACAAATCTATTCACACTAAATTTTGATACATCACGTATAGTTTACTAAAACATGTTTTCAACCCACAAATTATATATTCAATCCCGACTGCCACAGTGGGTCCAAACTGCGAGCTAACCGAGTCAAGATCGTTGCTGGCACCCCTCGTCGGCTGGTGCAGACTAAAAATACGCAAGAATTAAGTGTGGAGAAACTAAGACCGCATCCAAAATACTCCCACACGCTCCTTACCAATGACATTGGAATTATTAAGCTTAAAGAGCCGATAAAGATAAACCATGATTTTGCAACTATTATTCCAATTAATGACCGGGATCCAAGGGCTGGACTGCTGTGCACCGTCGTAGGATGGGGTACAGTTATTCAGGTAGGTTAATAACAATATATCAGCGGTGGGCACCAAATTAAAAAAACCAAGTCGAAAACCCACAAATTGTGTTGACAACGAATAAAAACAACAATGGCGTGCCCACCGCTGTTAAATATTCGAAAGTACTGGGATTGACATTGAGGATTGACTTTCTTAGTACGGTCCTGCCCCGGATGAGGCGGTCAACGGTGATGTGACCATTAATACGAACTCGTACTGCTCCAATATTCCCGGCTTTAAAAAGGGCATGTTATGCGCATCCAATGCCAACGATTACGAGGTGGACAGCTGCCAAGGTGACTCAGGTGGACCCCTAATTTGCGACAACAAGGTGGTGGGCGTTGTCTCCTTTGGAACTGGCTGTGGTCATCCTGATTCGGCTGGTGTCTACACCGATGTCTACTACTTTCGCGATTGGATAGGCCGCAATGCCGTGTGCCGCCTTGCAATCCATTTTCCATACTGGTATAAAATACTCCTGATCCCACTGGCTTCCAAAACTTACATGTCACTGAGTTCATTCATACATATGTATGTAAATTAATTTTAATTTATAAAAATAACGAATTAACTTAAATTTAGCTTTGAGGTTTTCAAATTAAATTGACCTAAAACTAGTTTAAGCTTTTAAAAAGTTAATTGATTTTCAAGCGGTGTATAATTTGTTATAATACTTTCTGATTTTTAATATGCATTATGTATATATCATAAAGTTCTATAGCCAAATTTGTAGAAGAATGTTAAGCCAGTTTTTTAAATTCTCACAACTTTGTCACAATGTTCCTGATATTCGTCTGATGTATTATTTAGGTCAAGGCTTATTCTCTTAATTAACTCCTAATTGAAGTTACAATTATTTAAAAAAGTTATACCTAAATATAGTTTTTTTTTATTCAATAAATTTGATGCATATGTAGGTACTTTCTCTCAAGCAAAGTTTATGCACATTAGAGTGCATCGATTTGTATGGGCCGGAAAAAATTAAAAAATGGTAACCCATTTTCGTAATCCTTGGTCAGTTCTAAGATGTTTTCACCAAGAAACAATAGTTCTAAAATGAATTCCTGGTCCGCGCTTTTGAGTTTAAAAATTCATTTTTTTAAGCATTTATATCTTGGGTGTTTGTGGTCCGATTCTGACAAACTTGGTGTCAATACTCTTGTTAGGAAAGGACTAAATGTCCTTTTAACACAATTTTCATCCATGGAATTACGATTTTGCGGTTCGTCTCTATCCTAAATAATTAGCCAGAATTAAAACTACTTTTTAACACAAGCGCGGACCAGGAATTTATTTTAGAACTATGGTTTCTTCGTGAACACGTCTTTGAATTGACCATAGATTACGAAAATGGGTTACACTTTTTTGAGAAAAAAAATCGATGTACTCTAATGCACATAATATTGTCAGATGTGCATCATTTAAGTCAAGAGTTTTGATATTTAGCTAGCCGAGTTGGTCATAAGCAGATTTTGGTAGAAGCTCAGCAAGTTGTGCTGCTTCCTCTACAAAAGCAGCGAAATTCACAGCGGAAACATGTTGATTGAATATCTGAAATCCAATTAGTAACCACATATGTATGCACACTCACACACACACACACACACACTCACACACGCACCCACATACACACACACCCGCAATCACAAATACAATTAGAAAAGGCAACAATAACAAAGACTGAAAGCTTTTGCTTCATTTTGTCGTAATACAAGTCACGCACACAGTCATGTCATTTTCACACACAGGACTCTAGAGGGACATTCACACAACCAATCACACACACAATCATACACACAGACAGACATCCACAGACAATCAGTTTGTCATTTCATATTCGCATTGTCTGCTGTTCAAGTGTTCATAATGAATTTAATCGCGTATGTTTATTGCTCACTTTTACTGCTGGCAGCACTCTTACCCTACATACA
>JBAMBL010001050.1:0-11334 GCA_037043405.1 Drosophila subquinaria | reverse complement strand
CTGCAGCAGCGGCGACTCCTTCCCAATGATCCAGGCGAAGCTAAATGCCGTTCTCACGGCACCCTGGCAAATGGGAACATCCTTTGGCGGCATCTGAAAATAAAGAAGAAAACAAAAATTACATTAAACATTATTAATGTGAATTTTACTAGTTCTTGCAGGTCCACTTTCTGCCTGCTTGCAACACAGAAAAACACGATCTGGCAACTCCTGTGGCTTGTTGTCGAAATTGTGGAGGCATGCCACAAAGCCGTTGCTGCGATCTGGCAACAACAACAAGAACAACATGACGCACAAATCCGTTGCCCAATAAGGGCCAAACAAACATTGGCTGCATTCCATCGTCCACATCATACCGCATGCTGGAGCAAGTTGCAGCTCCAGCGGTGGCGGCAGATTGTGGACAACAACAACAAATGCAACAACTCACTGTGGCAACTCCTGTGGCAGCAGCTCCTCGATGGCACTCCACATCCATATGGCCATACTGGCGCTGACGACGGCGATGGCGACGACGACGGTGGCTCATACCCTGATGCAGCATCATCATCCAATTGCCAGTGCGTTCCCAAACGCACCAGCTGGCAGAGACGGCGGCGAGGGAGTTCTCCTGAGCTGCAGCAATTGATTCTCCATGTGCCGGGTGCATCAAAATGCCGTTTTCACGGCAACTGGCTGTCCATTGGGCATCTTTCCTGGCAGCACCTGCAAACGTGTGAGAAATTATTAGAATTTGTAAAATACACATTTTTGATTATTTGCAGGCATCAATGCCTGCTAAGAAATACAACAACGATGACGGGCAAACCAAAATTCCTCCAGTTGGGTCACTTCTGGTCCACCTGGAAGCCACTAATCCTGTCGAGAAATCCTCAAATGGACCAAAAACAGCAGCAGCAGCCGCAGCAGCAGCAACCATTCCGGCACAGGCCACAGATGCTGTCTACAAAATCCAATTGCCATCTGGGTGGCAATAGCGAGGCGTGGCGGCTGACACTCGGCACCCTGTGGCATCCTTCATCTCATGGACAGTTGTCCATGAGGCAACTACATGGCTTCTGCTGCCCCTCCCGGGCAACAGGAAGCCATCAGCATCACCATCAACCGGAACAGAAGCAGCAGCAGCGGCAGCAGCAGCGGCAGCAGCAGCAGCATCAACGACGACGGCCAGATTGGCCAAAACACGCACAATCACTGTGGCCACAGTGGCAGTCCCAGATGCATATGGGCGCATCTGCAGTACTGCTGCTGCTGGCCACAACACACTTGATGCTCATTTGGGGCATTTCCACATCACAATCGGCAACAACAATGCCACCTTTGCCTTGGCCATGGCAAAGGCAGCAGCAACAACACAACACAAACACAATCACAATCACCAACTGGAAGAAGAAGAGCAGCAGCGTCGAGGGATCACAACAACTCGATGGCGGCCAACACACGGCGACTGGCGACCAAGGGTCCACAGAAAGGCTGTAAGAACGAGAAGAAATAATCTTTGAAATAGTCAATTGTATATAAATAATGTATGTACTTACCTTGCCAATACACACGCAGCCCCTGTAGGCCCATTTAAAACAGCTGTTTGCGTCTCTGAAAATAGAAAGTCATTTTTTATTAGTCACTTTGATTTTAAAATTATTTTGATTAATACTTACCAGGGAAAAAAGTCTTGACCAGCGAGAGTAGTTTTTTATTAAAATACTTACCTTTGCCATTTATCCTGAAAAGAAAAGAAAAGACACAATTAATTCTACGTTTTTTGTGTGCACCTGCGAGTCTGTACAATTGGTCAAATTGTAAGCATTATTGTGCTTATTGTTACCTGTTTGTCTTTTGTGCAGTCTCACATCCAGCCAACACTTTCATGTAAATATGATGCCATGTCCCTGTTTAACTTGATTGTTACCTGTAAAATACCAGTTATTAATGTTTATAGAATAAGTTAATGTAATGAACACTCAGTTAGATTGAGGAAAATTAACAAAGATAAACTTACCCAATTTGCACACATGTTTTTGTAAAAGTTGACGCACTCACACACATACACACTCACACTCACACTCCAATTGTAGGCCATGCACGACAAGTATCGATGCACACTGCTAAGTAACAGAAAACTGTTACTGTTGGCAGCCGGAGTGCCCATAATGTAAATGACTTTTTTTTCCTAACATTAACAGCAACAGCGAGTGTTGAGAGAGAGACACGAACAAATGACCGCTACTTTTTGAATATTGACCACCAACAACAACAACAATCCTCTCACTTATCCTAAGCCGAATGCTTGGGAAAGAGTAGAGAGGATATGCTTCGCAATGGCAATTGGCAATTGGCAATTTGCATTCGAATCGGTCAGCGTAGCGTGTCGGACGTGATTTCTTTCTTTGCTCGCTCGTCAAAATTCAACTCAAGTCAACTTAAGCCAAACTGCAACGGGCAGTGGCTTTATAAACCTACCACAAGGGAAAAAATATAATATTATCCCAAGTGCGGTAGTGTGTGTGTGCGTGCGACGGCTTAGCAACATTTAGCTGTGAAAAATTAAAATTACGTGTGATTTACAAAACTAAATTAATTCCTAATACCAACTAATGTGAAAAACTATTGTAACTAGCAACTAGAAAATATGACACTTGTAAATTATTATTATATATAATACAACGACGACGACAATAATCAATAGAAAACTCCAAGAGAGAGAGAGAGGGGGAAAAAAAAAATATATAATTTATATATAATTAATAAACTGAAAAAGTGCATATTTTTATAAACGAAAAAAGTGGCCATTTTAATTTTCTACAAGGGTGGAAAAGAAAGCAAAAGAAAGAAATTCCAAAGTCCAAGCAGCAGCAGCCATTACACACCAACACCAACACCAATACGCAGTGACTAACGATAAAGAGAATGCAACGCTTCTCAAACTGTGCAGACTTTGCACTATAAAAGGAAAGAAAAGAAAAAATGACGACCAGCCAAATGGCAGCCAATTAACTAAATAAAAATGAAATAAAATACCAATAATTGCAAAACATATAAAACAATTTTATTAAATAAATTAATAAAAGCCAATACGACAGTGAATTTACAATAAATTTACAATAAATTTACAAATTAATAAAATTAATAAAATTAATAAAAACTGAGAAGCTGAAATGAAAAGAAAAGAAAATAATTTCAATAATTAATAAAAAATACAATTAAAAGCAAATAATTTCTAAAATATTAGAAAAAAATCAATTTTGTCTAAAATACAATTTACCCGTGTGCAACTACATGTATATATGTTCTAGTATACATGTAGATTTTGTCCTGAAAGAGAAATTAAATTAAATAGAGAAGAAAAAATTAATTTAAAGCCACCAAGTTGAATTTGGAAAATTTTACAAGAGAGTCAACTGCATTGCACACTTGATGTTAAGTGTTAAGTGTTTTTTGTTGCATTATGCATATGTCCCTTCTATGTATTTTTTCGTACCCAATTCGACAAAATTGTCTATGAGTCCCCCCCCCTGTGTGTGTGCATCATACATGTAAAGTCCTGAAAGAAAATTATTGGAAAAATTAAAAATAAACAATTAACGAAAAGTGACATAAAAAAAATATAATCACTTGACAAATAAAAGACAATTATCTGGAAAAGACTGACATTAATACAAATGAAAAAGTGACAAAAAAATGACAAAAAATCAACAGCAGCAAGAAATGATGAAAAATAAAAATCATCAGAAAATTGTGCAAAATATGGAAAGACGCCAACCAAGAAAATCGACGACGCCGACGCCAAGGCTGACGCCGACACCGCCACCGCCAGCAACAACAACAACAACGCCAACAATTGCGCCAAAATTGGCCAATAAGGCGCCAAATGCACCAACGAAAGATGGTGCAAAGAAGACGTGGAGAAAGACGCCATCGCCGCCATTATTTAGCGGTGAATCGGCGTCGCCATTGCTGGCGCAGCAACAAACAATAATGCCGCCAAAAACTGAAGTGAAGCGACCTGTTGTTGCCGCCAAAAATAATAACCTCCAACAATTTTTGGCGGACAACAACAACAGCAGGAATATCAGCAGCTGCAACAACAACAACAGGAGCTGCAACAATAACAGCAACAGCAACAAATCAGGTGATGAACAGTTGGACGCCATTGTGGACATCACATCATCGCCATTGTCGCCTCCATCGCCATTGTCGCCTCCATCGTCATCATCATCATCAACATCAGATAGTCGAATCTCTCCGGTCGTCTCGTCCTTTGGTATTGATTTCATCAACTCAATACTGGAGGACGATGACGATGCGGATGAGACGACGACTGCTGACTCACTGGCGTCTGCAAAGACTGTCAGGAACAAATCGCCACTATTGCTGAATGAGCAGCGGCAGCAGCAGCAACTGTGGATCCAACAGCAACAGCAGCAGCAACAGCAACGCCAGCAGCAGCAACGCCAGCAGCAGCAACACCAGCAGCAACACCAGCAGCAACAACGCCAGCAGCAACAGCACGGCAATCCAGCAGCAGCAGCAGCAGCAACATTGGCAGCAATTTCACCGGCTTTGTCTGGAACAACAGCATCAGCAGCAGCAGCAGCAGCTCCATCCATTGCTCCAACAGGAGTGAGACTAGCAGCAGCAGCAGCAGCAGCCAAATCTGAAAAAGAAAATAATTTGGGTGAGCGAAATTTATATATTAAAAATATTCCCCCCAAAATGCCATCAAGAGCCACTAAAATAAAGAAACGCAAGGCAGCCATTAATGTCGGGCTAAAGCGCAAATGTAAAACGCAATACATGCGAGTCGCCAAGCGCCACCACCACCATCCTGGGATGGAGCAAGAATTTATCCAAATTCTTAAACGCTTTGGCGAAAATCCCGACACTTTTATGAATGATAGTGACATAGGTTTTGGAGATGATGATCCTGCCTATGACATGTCGGATCCTGACATCACATTTGATGACATGAGCTGCTACTCCTCTCCCTCCAATCCAGATGACTCATGGCAGAGTACATCTGATGAGGAGGAGGCAATTGGTGACCTCATTATGGATCAGGATCCCATTCCACATACTCCAGCCGCGATGCCATTGGCTGCAAATAATAATGAAAATAAAACATTAGTCAGCAATAATGAGATTAATAATCACAACAGCAACAACAGCAACAAAAATAGTCAACAGCAAAGCACTCCAAGCGATCTGGATGCATTTTTCACTGAGCAACGGAGAATACTTGATGAACAGCAGCAACAACGAAAGCAACAACAAAAATGGAATTTGGTTAAAAGCACAAAAATTCCAACTTTGTTCCTGCCAAAAATTGACCAAATCCAGCCGCTCTTGGATCGCCTCAACAAATTGGAGGGCGTCACAAACGGCTACACTACAAAATGCACACAAAATGGAGCTATAAGGCTGCATTGCAACAGCATGGAAATTTATAATAAAATCTCCACTGAACTGCATAATGACAATACGGAGCTGCATACGCATCAATTGCGTAGGGAGCGTGGCTACCGTATTGTCATTAGACACCTTCACTCAACAACGGAACGCAAATGGATCCATGATCAGTTGACCGCCCAGGGATACACGCCACGATTCATTCGTGTAATGCAGCATCGTTACACGGGTAGGCCGATGAATCTTTTTGAGGTGGAACTGCAGCCAACTATGGATGGCAAGAACGAGACCATTTTAAAACTCGAGCGACTTGGCAACCAGAATGTCAGCGTCGAGAAGCAGAGGCCAAAAATGGATCCAGTCCAATGCCACAGGTGCCAGGCATTTGGACACTCCAAGAACTATTGCCGCCGCCAGTTCGTGTGTTTGAAATGCGCTAAAAATCATGCAACAACTGTGTGCACCAAGCCAAGAAGCACACCAGCCAAGTGTGCCAATTGTCATGGTGCACACGTTGCCTGCTATAAGGGATGTCGCGTGTTCAAGGAGGAACAGTCCAAACTGGCCACTAATAAGGCCAGGGCAGAGATGGCAAACGTCTTGCAGAATGGGCTATCATCATTATCATTCAGCAAAATCATGCCAATTACACCTGCAAGGAAAAGACATCATACACAAAAGCAGCCACTAACGCCAAAGCCTAAGCAACATCAACAGCAACAGAGGCAACAGCAAAAACATCAACAACAACAACAACAACAGCAGCAATATTCTGCCAAAAAGCAGCAACAAAAGCCGCAGCAACAACAACAACAACAACAACAACGGAAGCCACATCAGCAACAAAAAGTTGCTTTTAATAAACAGCAGCAGCAGGAGCAGCAGCAGCAACAACAAAAACCACAGCAGCCAATGCATAAGAAGCAGGAGCATAAACAAAAGCATCAGCAGCAGCAACAACAACAACAAAAGCAAAAGCAAAAGATGCAGCAATTTACGCCCAACAAGGGCAACAGCAATAACAAGCAGAATAAGCAGCCAACATATAGCCAAGTTGCCAGGGCTGGCAATGTCAATGTCATCAAGCCACAGGAGCAGAGCGCATCTGGGCCTGCTAGCCGGCATTTGAGTAATTTTCAAGCGAAGCTGCGTGCTGAGCAACAACAACAAGCAGAAGAGCAACAAACTGGGCAACACTCGCAGCCAGATGACTGCTTGAGCTTGGCCATTCAGCAAAACACGCATACAATTGCCCTTATGGGTCAGAAAATGGATGCCATGCTGGAGATAATAAGAGATATGCTGTCTAGGCTACTTCCTACTACTCCACAGCAAACTCCACAACAACAACAGCAACGGCCAACTCACATTGAGCCGACTGTCAGGATCGCCTCTCCGAATCCAAATGACATGTCTGTGGACACCATTGCTGAGAGCAGCACTCAAAAATCAGCCAATGAAAATAGAAATGAGTAGAATAAAAACAACAAGAAGCAAGACAAGCAAATACGCTCACTGCCACTACAACAATAATATTAAAAATATAAAGCCAATTAATACTGCCATTGCTGCTGCCACAACAACAACAACTACAACAACAGCAGTAACACAAAAAGCAATTAAAAATGGAAAGGAAAGAAAATTATTACAACACACTTACCTGGATAAAGTTCTGGATGAGAAGAAGATGATGAAGAAGAACAAGAACGCCACTCTGGAGGCTGCCGCCAAGGTCGTCGTCCAAGATGTCGATCCAGACATCTGGGATCTTCGATGGAGCGACACCTTCAAGATCGCATATTCGATAGGGCCAGAGATCGTTGAAAAGCACTTCAATTGTCATTTTCCGGAAACCTGCGTATATAATAAAGCATTAAATGTCGAAGATACAATAAAATCGAATTTAAAAACAGAAATGGATACTTATTCATTTGGCTTCACATGCAGTTGCCAAGCACGCTCAATATGGACGCCACTGTCGCATGAGAAGCGATTCCAGGATAAATCGCACTCGAGATGCCAACTCATATACATGCATCTCGAGCACAGCGAGCAATATCCAGTCAGTTTGCTTTCGCAAACGCAACAACAGCAATTCATTGAACAATGCTGGCCAGAATCACAGATAAATGGAGATGACAATAACATCGACCGGCGGCAGTCCAATCCAAATCACAATGAAATTATCCAGGAAAATTCATTAATTGCTCAGCAGCAGCAGCAGCAACAGCAGCAACAACAGCAGCATACACACATGAAAATAGAAATGGCACAAAATCAGCCAAAAGGCAACAAACTGGCAATAGCACAGAATAATACAGCAGAAAGACTCACCAGTAAGCATCTGCAAAACCAACTTGCTACAAAATGTTGCATGCAACACGGCGAAATGCAGCGGCGGAACAAGGAGCAGCAGCATCAACATCAGCAGCACCAGTGCGATCCAGCAACTCCAGTTGGCCAATACACTGGCAGCGAAACAGCCTTGCAAATGTTGAAAATAAACGGCGTCCTTCCCAATTGCCACATGTCGGCTGCCACGCCTATGTGGCAGCAACACTGGCAATCTGCATCTGGCAAGCAGCTATGGGCCCTCCTCTTCGAGCCTCGCCCACAAAATGCCCATTCTAGTGGCACTTGTGAGCTCCAGGCTGATCCTTGGCAAGCACCAAAATACCTGAAATGCATAAAAATTTTATTATTAAATATCATTAATATAAAGTTTCCAAGTATTTTCAGGTATATCGCTTACCTGCTATACACGCTGAAAAAGCACACACAACACATGCGGCAACTCCCGAACGCTTCGGTTGAGGCATGCAGCAAAGTGGCTGCCACATGCAACGCATGGCAGCGCCGTGTCTGGCAGCACTTTGTTTTGCAATCAATTGCTTCAATAGGCAGCAGCAGCTGCAACAAAATTATGGCAGCAATTCATCGTCCACATCATACCGCATGCTGGAGCAAGTGGCAGCTCCAGCGGTGGCGGCAGATCGTGGACGAGATCCTTCGGCAACTCCTGGACGCAACTCTGCATCCATATCCTTATGCTCATCCTGTTGATGACAGTGACGATGGCGTATCCCTGCGGCGGGCCATCTCTTGGCCTTTATCCAATTGCCAATGCGTGCTCCTATGCACCAACTGGCTGAGACGGCGGCGAGGGATTCCTCTGCAGCAGCGGCGACTCCTTCCCAATGATCCAGGCGAAGCTAAATGCCGTTCTCACGGCACCCTGGCAAATGGGAACATCCTTTGGCGACATCTGAAAATAAAGAAGAAAACAAAAATTACATTAAACATTATTAATGTGAATTTTACTAGTTCTTGCAGGTCCACTTTCTGCCTGCTTGCAACACAGAAAAACACGATCTGGCAACTCCTGTGGCTTGTTGTCGAAATTGTGGAGGCATGCCACAAAGCCGTTGCTGCGATCTGGCAACAACAACAAGAACAACATGACGCACAAATCCGTTGCCCAATAAGGGCCAAACAAACATTGGCTGCATTCCATCGTCCACATCATACCGCATGCTGGAGCAAGTTGCAGCTCCAGCGGTGGCGGCAGATTGTGGACAACAACAACAAATGCAACAACTCACTGTGGCAACTCCTGTGGCAGCAGCTCCTCGATGGCACTCCACATCCATATGGCCATACTGGCGCTGACGACGGCGATGGCGACGACGACGGTGGCTCATACCCTGATGCAGCATCATCATCCAATTGCCAGTGCGTTCCCAAACGCACCAGCTGGCAGAGACGGCGGCGAGGGAGTTCTCCTGAGCTGCAGCAATTGATTCTCCATGTGCCGGGTGCATCAAAATGCCGTTTTCACGGCAACTGGCTGTCCATTGGGCATCTTTCCTGGCAGCACCTGCAAACGTGTGAGAAATTATTAGAATTTGTAAAATACACATTTTTGATTATTTGCAGGCATCA
The DNA here is from genome assembly GCA_037043405.1 of Drosophila subquinaria. NCBI lineage: Eukaryota > Metazoa > Arthropoda > Insecta > Diptera > Drosophilidae > Drosophila > Drosophila subquinaria. Next base: position 1,986 of record JBAMBL010001050.1, on the reverse strand, counting down.
ATGCCTGCTAATAAATACAACAACGATGACGGGCAAACCAAAATTCCTCCAGTTGGGTCACTTCTGGTCCACCTGGAAGCCACTAATCCTGTCGAGAAATCCTCAAATGGACCAAAAACAGCAGCAGCAGCCGCAGCAGCAGCAACCATTCCGGCACAGGCCACAGATGCTGTCTACAAAATCCAATTGCCATCTGGGTGGCAATAGCGAGGCGTGGCGGCTGACACTCGGCACCCTGTGGCATCCTTCATCTCATGGACAGTTGTCCATGAGGCAACTACATGGCTTCTGCTGCCCCTCCCGGGCAACAGGAAGCCATCAGCATCACCATCAACCGGAACAGAAGCAGCAGCAGCGGCAGCAGCAGCGGCAGCAGCAGCAACATCAACGACGACGGCCAGATTGGCCAATTCACGCACAATCACTGTGGCCACAGCGGCAGTCCCAGATGCATATGGGCGCATCTGCAGTACTGCTGCTGCTGGCCACAACACACTTGATGCTCATTTGGGGCATTTCCACAACACAATCGGCAACAACAATGCCACCTTTGCCTTGGCCATGGCAAAGGCAGCAGCAACAACACAAACACAATCACAATCACCAACTGGAAGAAGAAGAGCAGCAGCGTCGAGGGATCACAACAACTCGATGGCGGCCAACACACGGCGACTGGCGACCAAGGGTCCACAGAAAGGCTGTAAGAACGAGAAGAAATAATCTTTGAAATAGTCAATTGTATATAAATAATGTATGTACTTACCTTGCCAATACACACGCAGCCCCTGTAGGCCCATTTAAAAATCAGCTGTTTGCGTCTCTGAAAATAGAAAGTCATTTTTTATTAGTCACTTTGATTTTAAAATTATTTTGATTAATACTTACCAGGGAAAAAAGTCTTGACCAGCGAGAGTAGTTTTTTATTAAAATACTTACCTTTGCCATTTATCCTGAAAAGAAAAGAAAAGACACAATTAATTCTACGTTTTTTGTGTGCACCTGCGAGTCTGTACAATTGGTCAAATTGTAAGCATTATTGTGCTTATTGTTACCTGTTTGTCTTTTGTGCAGTCTCACATCCAGCCAACACTTTCATGTAAATATGATGCCATGTCCCTGTTTAACTTGATTGTTACCTGTAAAATACCAGTTATTAATGTTTATAGAATAAGTTAATGTAATGAACACTCAGTTAGATTGAGGAAAATTAACAAAGATAAACTTACCCAATTTGCACACATGTTTCTGTAAAAGTTGACGCACTCACACACATACACACTCACACTCACACTCCAATTGTAGGCCATGCACGACAAGTATCGATGCACACTGTTAAGTAACAGAAAACTGTTACTGTTGGCAGCCGGAGTGCCCATAATGTAAATGACTTTTTTCCTAACATTAACAGCAACAGCGAGTGTTGAGAGAGAGACACGAACAAATGACCGCTACTTTTTGAATATTGACCACCAACAACAACAACAATCCTCTCACTTATCCTAAGCCGAATGCTTGGGAAAGAGTAGAGAGGATATGCTTGCAATGGCAATTGGCAATTGGCAATTGGCAATTTGCATTCGAATCGGTCAGCGTAGCGTGTCGGACGTGATTTCTTTCTTTGCTCGCTCGTCAAAATTCAACTCAAGTCAACTTAAGCCAAACTGCAACGGGCAGTGGCTTTATAAACCTACCACAAGGGAAAAAATATAATATTATCCCAAGTGCGGTAGTGTGTGTGTGCGTGCGACGGCTTAGCAACATTTAGCTGTGAAAAATTAAAATTACGTGTGATTTACAAAACTAAATTAATTCCTAATACCAACTAATGTGAAAAACTATTGTAACTAGCAACTAGAAAATATGACACTTGTAAATTATTATTATATATAATACAACGACGACGACAATAATCAATAGAAAACTCCAAGAGAGAGAGAGAGGGGGAAAAAAAAAATATATAATTTATATATAATTAATAAACTGAAA
>JBAMBL010001049.1:0-32049 GCA_037043405.1 Drosophila subquinaria | reverse complement strand
TATGTTATAAATTTTTCAGCGTATTTGACGCTAGTATCTGGTATCTCATAGTTGAATGAATGAACTGAAAAGTTAGATGACAATAGCGCATATTGTTTGTTAAGAAAGTTACTTAAAAATACATATTCTTATTACAAATTTTTAAGAGTTGCTGAAATTTCTTTAGGTTGTTTTCCATTTAATTTTGAATATTTAAGCTAGTTAATGGGTATTTCGTAGTTGAATAAGCTCAATTGTTAAGCAATTTGTCTGTTGTTTCGTCAGTTTGTTTATTTTTGTTTTTAAAACTTTTTAATTTCTGAGGGGAGTAAAAGGCAACGACACAAGCACAAAGGGAATAACAACAACAATAACAACAAGAATATCAAGCAGCAACAGCGAAAAAAGTCAAAGACCGATTTGCGCATTTTTTTTATACGTTAATTTTTTATGCAAAATAATATGTGCAAGTGCACAAGTACAATACTTTCATGCATATGTATGTATTTACTTGCGATGAAAATGCACGAACGTATATTAAACGCAACTTACAGATAACATGAATTTCCATTTGAAGTATACTTAATATTAATATGTATCTCTTTCAAGATAATCGATTTATAACTATATGCTTCATTCAATATGATTACAGACTCGGATTCCAGGTAGTTTTGTTCTTGTTTGCGACTTGCGTATCAATCTACATACAAAAGATATTATCATCAATAAGGTTGCTCAGGCTGTGAAGCCAGTGACAGGATAGGACAGCGATAGCTGTCAACAATTATAGAAGGTGAGTTAATCAACGATAACTACAGTGATAAGTCGGAAAGAGATGCCATTCTACATTATAAATATGTAGTATACATTTTGTTTGATGAATTTAAAAATTAAGTTAAATTACTTGTCGATATCAAGTGCACAACTGTAACTACAAATCAATGTGCAATCATTGTTAAGCTTTCGTAATTCGAACTAGTATCTGATAAATCGTCTGAAATACTATAGCAATAATTTGATGTAAAGTTTTTTTTAAGTATTTTGCCTAATAATAATTGAACCTTGGCTTTAGGTTCCACCAGCAAATGCAACTTTCCAAGTATGGCATAATAATCCTTGCTCCCTGCTGACAAAGCATTATTTTCTCATTAGACGGCGACAGCTGAGAGCGCAAACACAGAAAGCTCAAAGCGCAAAGACAAAAACAAAGTCAGCGGCAAAGACACAGTATGGAGGTGCAAAAGCAATACGCTCTCGCACACACATAGCCAAGCGCAAAGCCAAGAAAAAAGCTCCCTCAGTCGTCAGCTGCTGCGCATAGCGTTAAGTTTGTGTTCTTTTTTGTGTCGCTGTCTCGCAGAACACGTCTAATCTATTCGACGGATATTACTAAACTAAACTAATATTTGATTTAACCAACTACATAAGCGTTAAAAGACATCTGTGTTATTTTTTGGGTTTGTTCAAAGGTCAAATATCGTACGTCGTTGTTCGTTTTCAATCAACTTTGTAACCGGCTCAAAGTGCGCGTGTTTCAACCGTAGATGTGTGTATCTGTGACCTTATTTAAATCAACAAATATTTAAAGTAAAATACCTACTAGCTTTTAAAGTATAAACGATAAACACGCACAATTAAACACAGCACAAAAAGCGAATGGGAAAAGAGCTTTTACAAAACAACAAAACCAATAACGAGAATGTCATAGACAACTTCCTCAATACTCTTGAGCATTTGCTTGAGTTGAGGTCACATTAGGCAAAGTACGTGTTTGATGCAGAGTGTCAATAAAACAAACAGAGCAACAACAACAAATTCTAGATTTATTTGACTGAATTAAGTTCGTTGCTTTGCTTTAATGCCAAGCGGCATTTAATACATACTTATTCAGTTTACTCTTCGTTCTTTCTCTCTTCGTTTCTCTCGCTCTCTCTCTCACTCGCCGTCTCTTAGACATGTTTGTACTTTGGTTTGAATTTGTTTAAATTTTAGCACCTTAGCTTGACTTGTACTTAAAAATTTCCTAACAATTTTGTGCATTGCAGTCAGCATTGAAATAATTTGACTAGTTCTCTTTTGCTCTCTTTTCCTCTCTCTTTATATACTTGGTGTGCTTATGTACTCACATTTGAAAATGTATGTCTCTGTCTCGCTTTCGCGCACAACATATGTTTTGATTTTGCCTTTGCCAGAGCTTTGCAAAGCAAAAGTCAATTAAAAACATGTGCGCCACTATTTTTGTTTATTGTTTATAAATGAGCGCATTAAGCAAGCAACTGCTCTCTCTCACTTGCGCTCGCTCTCCCTCTCGCTCGCTCTCTCCCGCTCTCTTGCTGAGGTCATGCTCTGACTAAAACACCCACCGCCAATAAACTGCTATCAAACGACCCTCGCCGGCGCAGGTTTTGCCTCGCAACTGAGCAAGCTCGAGAGAGGAAAAGAGAGGGAACACGCGCGTGAGCTTTGTGGTGCAAAGTCAAAAGTAAATGAAAGCTTTTCGTAAAGCTTTTTTTTTTTTTGTATACTACTCTCTGGCATATGTTTGTATGTGCTCATACATATATTTATATATGTATGTGTATATACACACACTCGCACACACAAACACACACACACGCATACATATAAATGCCAAAATCGACTGATATAGGAAGAACCTTGTGTGCTGCTCTCATGACTATGAAATGGAATTTAGTTGGTAGTTTTTTTTGTGTTTTTTGTATTTTTGCCTCTCTTCTTCTTGTTTGCTCGCTTGTCGTTTGCACTTCTCAATGCTGCCGCTGTCGTAGTCGTTGTTGTTGTTGTTGTTTCTGTTTAAGATTACTAGACATTCACATTTCGTGTTCGTTTTGCTGATATCGAGTGCACTGGGCACTTATGAAGGCATCTCTGTCTCTGTCTCTGTCTCTGGTATTCTAAAGATGCCCAAAAGACCTTCCGCCCATTCCCATACCCCATCCTCTGCCTGCCTCCCTGCCTCTTTACCACAGCCTCAGGGGCATAAGGGAAGGCCCTCATCTGTAGTGTATATATGTACATATGTATGTATGTATGTATATATTTGGCTCATCTGGCATGGGCGTCAGTGTTGACCTCGCCTTCGTACCCGGTGCACATTTATTGATTTCTCTTCTTGTTGTTGTTGCTTTTTTGTCGTTTTCGAGGTTTTTATCAATCCTTTCGCCGGGCCATGTGCACAAATGAACAAATAGAGCAGATGAAAGGCAGTGGGGGAGGGGGGAGGGGGAGCACATAACGGCAAGCAGTCAACATTTTTGACTATCCATTGGCATGTTCTTGTTGTTCTTGTTCTTGTCGTTCTGGGTTGTCAGTGCCTTTGTTCAATTTCATTGCTTATCACACAATGCTGATAAGCCAGTTCGCTTTTCGTTCCGAATCATCTTTTTTTTTTGTATTTTTATTGTTTTTCTATTTTTTTTTTCGTCGATGGCATTGAACATTGTTTGCAGGTTTCTTCACCCTTCTTTAATGTGAATACATACATCGACATGTGTATACATACATATATGCGCGATTCTTTGCTGCTTTATTTTTTTGGCTTTTGTTGCTCTTTGATAATTTCACGCACAAATATCACGTAGCCGGGAGAATCAACTTGGCCATTATATTTGTGACGCACGTACTCTTCATATTGAATGTGATAAATTTTCAGTTTTGACGGATGCTACTTGATGTTGATGTTGATGTGAATGTTGCTGTTGTTCTTTCAAATTCAAATTCATAAGCATATACTTGTTGTTGTTGTAGTTTTTCAAGTTTCTTTCCGGCCCAAAACTGTTGCACACTTTTTGGCGTTTTGGCATTCGCAAGTGTTTAATAAATTATGTAAACTTTTCATTGTGTAGCATAAAAATGACGTTTATATGAGAAATTACGAATAGAGACTACAAAAGTAAAAAACAAAATATAAAACATTCAAACATATGTATAAAAGAATTTTGAATAAATAAAATCTTCAATAAAAAGTGCTGTGGAATTACAAATTTTTAAAAAAGACAAAAATAAATTCGAAAGCGAAATAAAAAAGACAAATTTTGAATTTATTTGTGCTGGGAAATTGTCAAGGAAAATCTTTCAAAGTGGATGCAATTGCGTTGCCTCTTGGAGGGCTCTCTCATGTTAGAATGGCTTTAGCCAGGTAAGATAACAAAACAAATAGATTGATTTAAATTAAAAATAAATTTTTAGGTGATTTTGTTTGTAATATATAATGCTTAAAAGAATACAGCTTGTAAGAAAGATTACATGCCGTAAAAATAATTTTTAATTATGATTTTAAGCTCTTCAAACTGTTAAATTTTGTTCCAATACAAAATCAATTGAATATTATTTTAATTTGCAGTTAAATAGCAAAAACTGATATACATTTAAATTATACAGTCACAGTCAGTTCTCAACCTTCTACAGCAGCTCCCACTTGGCCCAAACCGCAGCCCCAACTCCATTAACCATTAATTAATGGGCAACAAATTGCAAAGTCAATGTCGCCATTTAGATCCGTGGAAAAACAATAACAAATGTTTGCATGTTTGCATTTATTGCATATATTTATATTTGTTATGGGTGTGAGTTTTCTGTATGAATGTATGCTTAAATTCAGGGGCAATGCCGTGCCTAGACGTAATTACCGTTATGCTCAAGTGCAACAACGCATGCGACAGATAAATATCTATATATGACTGACCCCGCCGTCGATCGTTATCATAAAACGGAATGAAATGAAATTTCCTTGCCATGAAAACTCATTGCAAACTATTGTAATTGTAATTGCAACCTTTTCGTTGTCTAATGATAGTGATGGCTCATCAAGAGAGAGAGAGCGAGAGAGGTAGATCAATAAGTAAGTGTGATCGGGCTCAATCTAAAAACTATTACATTCTCCTAGGAGACGACTCTCACCTGGCGCTGATGTGTGAGAGGTGACCCGGGACGGACAGTCTTAATCTCCCCTCGCACCCGCCGTCACTTTCACGCCTTACGAAATGTCTTTGCATTGAATTTGTAGCTGGAACTCGATTTCAACTATTTATAGAGAGAAAGTAGACACGGTGCGGATCCGAAGTAGCAAACGTCAGTAGCGCTCTCACTCTCTCACGATTACGCTTCAATTCAAGCACACACATGCACACACACATAGAGAGGCAGAGAGAGAGCTTGTGAGAGAGCCGCACACAAGGCTCGTGCCAATTCGTTTTAATTCGTTTGACCGAAGGTGAGAGGCTGCTCTTGATGGCATGTCAGCGGCTGTGGCTGTGGCTGTGGGCGTGAAACGTAGAGAGAAGAAACAACGACAAAGGAGAGGGGTGGGGGGGGGGGGGGATTTAAGTGGAGGTGTGTGTCGGAAGGATGGCGCCGGATTTGATGTTGACATCAGCGGAGATTCACATGTGCGCTTCAAGCGACAATAATTGTTGTTGGCATTGCTTATGCTTCGTTTTTTTCTCATCTGTATTGTAACGGTTTATTCTCTGCCGCTGACGCAGCTGCTTTTGTTGTTGTTGTATTTCATTTTCAATGCGTATCTCATTGTCAATGTGTGCATGTGTGTGTGTTCACAAGGAAGTGAGCAAGCTTTTGTAATTTTGTGCTTTGTTTTGTTTGTTGCCATTGCAAAGGTGCTTGCGTTTACACACACACACAACTATAAATACACTTATCAATGTTTCAACATATGCACACATGTATCTGTATCTGTGTCTGTAAATGTATCTATGTGTGTGTGTATGTACATTAGCACGTGTTTGCTTCTCTGTTGTAATTATAGGTAGGTTACAAAAGCGATTTGTTAAGTATTGTAGCACATGAAATTAATTTACACGATAAGGTCGTTTTGCTCTATGATTTTGCGTAATTTGCCTTTGATAAGTTTTCAATGAGATTCCAATATACGAGTGTGTAGCATGTACATTATTATCTCCATCTATATGTGTGAATATGCATGTAAATTGTACAATTTTTATCATAATTATTAGATAAGTAAATGAGATCATACGTAGATATGCTAACGATAGCTTGATAGCTTGATATTCGATCACTTTGAGTGGCCTTATTCAGATATGTTCCTTTGTCGGTGTTCCTAAAACTAATTTAAATAAAATTCAACTAAATATAAATAAAATTTATTTCAGTTTTAAAATCGAAGAAATAGAAATCTATTACATATATTTGAATCAAAAACATTTGATGTCGATATTGAAGCGTTTTTAAACTGTACTACCGATAGTGCAATCGCTTTAAATACTAAAATTATAACCAAGTAATTCTTACCACGGCCGATTGATTTAGCACTGATTTGTCAACATTTTTTGGACATACTCAATTCCAATTTGTGGAGGACGATTTCCAACAATACTTATCGCTGTAGTGTCCCTCATCGTGTTTCTGGCCAAGGTTCTCTCAGCTGTCATATATTGACACTTTGTCGAACACGTTAAAAACTTTTAGGGTATCTATTGAGTAGTGTTATAAATAGCGCCAGCTATCATAACGGGCCTTATGACAACTTGGCCAACGCGAGGAAACGTACCTAGTTTCTTAACGCGTACATACATACATATGTATGCATGTGTTGTCTTTATCGATTGTGATTTGACCTTTGTGCATTTCTAGCTAATGACGCTAATCACAGACTTAATTACAGTTTGAACAGCGCCTTAATGCGTGAATTATAAGTTAATTACAATACATTACAATAGTACAACACACGATTTCAAATTAACATTTAATTACATACTAAAATTTTAGTTGCTATCGGAAATTTCATTACAATCAGTTAATAAAAACAGAAATTAAACTATGCTTGGCAATCAGAGAAAGATACAGATTTTTGAAATCATCTTAGTGCTTAATTTATAAAGAATCTAATGAAAATGTTTAAGAAACTGGTCGAAATAAAACTCGTGTATGAAATTAACGTATTTTTTTTTTTTATATTTAAATTTATAAATCAGCGGTGGGCACGCAGTGGCTCCGGGAGCAGCGGCTGCTCCCAATTTAAGTAGACTCAAATAGGGTTGTTGTTGTTGATGCTGCCAAACTTGTAGGCAGAGATGTGGTTCGACAATAAGTAATAACAAGTTGAATTATTTATTTAAATGCAAGACGCCAAACAACAAAAAAAGAGCGAACAACAAATATACAAATGTACAATACAATAATAACACAACTATAAAACAATGCATAGCAAAAAAGGAGGTGGAGGCTAAAAGCAGACAGCGCGACAATCGCAGCAGCAGCAGCGACGGCTAACAACGACAAAAATGCAGGCGACTGCGACGTGGCAGAGGCGTTGGCGTTGACGTTGGTGCTGCTGCTGCTGCTGCGCTCGCTTAGCCTCGTTACAAGCGGTCGCGTCAGCCGCGCCCTCGGCAACGCCAACGCCAACGACAGCACTAAAGTTAAGGCAGCAACAACAATAACAACAACAGCAGCAGCAGCTCAGTTGCCCTCCATGCGGCCACAAATCTTGACGCCGAATTCGTCACCAGGTGGCGATTTACAGCTGCACGCGGCAACGTCAACTGCGCCGCGACGTCAGCGCAGGCAGCGTGTACTACTTTTGTTTTCATTGAAAACGTTTGCTGTAATATGTTTGTGGTATGCTGACGTCGGCGTCTCGGCCAGCTTGCTGCTCACATGGTCACTGAGCTTTGTTGAGCGACGTCGTCGGCACTCATGACACTCATTTAAACTTAAACGCAAGCAGAGGCAGCGACAGAGGCAGAGGCATGAGCTTGGAAGCTTGCACGGGGCGACCCGTGTTGTCAGCGTTACGTTTGATGCGCTGCCGTCAACTGCGCTGCTCGCTGCTCTCAGTCCGCTGCTGACTGAGCGCTGCTCTGGCTTTGCGTTGCGTTGCGTTACGTTGCCTCGCTCGTTTGTTTTGGGTTGTATTGACCTTCTTAAAAAGTAGGTAACCTCATTTCTCATTTATCGTGTACAACTTACATGCTGCTGCCGCTGCCGCTGACGCTGCGTCGCTGCCCCGCTCTCTGGCTAACTGTGCCCATGAGCCAGCTGGGTGGTGTGAGAGAGGCGAGAGGTGGGAAGAGGGAGAGGGAGGGAGACAGAGGCAGAGGCAGAGGCAACGCGACGATTGCTTAGCAATTGTCTGTCATTCAAGTCGTACGCACAGTGCGCGTCATTGTTGGACCAACACATTGGTCATTTGTATTTGACAGTGGGGTGTGGGGAGGTGAGCAGATTAAAATTACTTGCTCATGTTAAGCAAAACAGAGAGAGGAAGAGCGAGAGAGCGAGAGAGAGAGCAAGAGAATGTTGTGGATGAACTCAGCACAAGAGCTTGCTGGGAGGCTGCGAGGAGATTCAAGGCTTTCATCGCTCGAAATGCGGCTGTAATAATTTTGTGATACTCTTTCTTTAGGGTATTATTATAATGCCATGAGCTTGGCAACGTTAAAAAATTAAATACAAAAAAATATAGTAAATTTCTATCGTGTTCTATCGACTTCTTAATACTATAAAATAAAATTACAGAAATTTATTAAAAATATTTATACATGTTTCACAACTTATTTGACTTATTGTAGCTGTGAATATCTTATTCAGATATGTATGATACAGATTAAATATAAACTTTACTTTTATACTATTCAAACATAAATTTTTTAACGATTGCAAATATAAAAGAATTGTAGGTCAAAAAAACTGAGAGCCACTGTATATACAAATTTTTGTGTAAAATGTTTTTGTAAAGTTATTATTTTTGGCATGAATTTGGCAACGCTTAAATATGAAATAAAAATAAAAATAATACTAATAATTAAAATATAGTACATTTCATTTTTGTTCAAGGTTCTATGTCGTCTTTTAACTGAAATTTAATATCACTAAACGATTTTATGCTTTTACATATTATTATTCTTTATTATAATATTATACACTATGCTGATATAAAGTGTACAAAAATTGTGTGCTTTGTTTTTAGTTTGTATTTGTATTCTGCTCTAATTCAGTTCAAAGGTCACTCAAAAAAATAATGAATTTATTTTTAGATTTTTAGGCAATTAATATCATGAATTTTCAATGTAATGCCCTTAAATTAGATTCATTAATCAACGATTGTAATGCAGCTGATTTACTATGAGATTTTGGCTGAGTTTACAAACTCAATGTCAATTAATATTGTTGTAAATATTGTACAGATATTTATAGTTGTATGCACCTATAAATATAAAGAGTTATGTGCATGTAGATTTCCTGGTTCATTGTTGACGTCAGAGGATCTGTTTCTATGTCTATTTCTATTGATTTCAATAAATAACTAAATAATCTTTAAACAAATTTCACATTGATTGTTGCACTTGGAATATACATACATATGTGTATGTTTAACACACGCCCCCTTCCCCCCAATTGATCTCTAAGCTGTGTGCGTGCATAAACATTCAACATTTTTCTCAGTCTCGTTTACTATTGACACCATTAATGCTGCCATGCTGCCCCAATGTAGGTCAATTGCGCGCTAATTGCCCCGCACTCGCTGACTGAGTAGTGACTGTGAGCTAGAGACAGAGAGAGAGAGAGAGAGAAGGGGAGGGCGAGGTAGCTTCAGAGTCTCTCTCAATGTTGCCGTCAGTGCCGTTGAATGATTGACGCTGCCGTTGACGACGACGACGACGACGACGACAGCGCTGCTGGCAGCAGCTTGACCTTTTGGGCAGCAGCTGCGTTTTTCAAAGAAATTTCGCATATTACGCATACGCCGTGCATGACAATTTATTCTGAAGCGTTGCCGCCTCGCAACAGCAACAGCAACAGCTCAACACAAAGGCGCTTGCTATAATTTGCCGCCTCTCTTGTTGTTGTTGTTGTTAATATTGTTGGTTATTTTCGGCAGGGCAGCAACTCTGACCCAGTTTCCGCTTTTTAGGCACCGCAAATTCACAACTTGAAAACTCTGCTTTTGTTTTTTCATGTCGTGTCTCCAGAGTTCATGCACACTTATAAATATATATATATTTTGCTGTGCATATTTTATGATTTAATCAAAGATATTATGTGCACACACACACACACACACACAGGGCCAACTAGGGAGTGCCTGTGACCAAAGGGACCACAAGCAACCACAAGGCTGCCCCTCTGCCCCCACCATGCCCCTATTTCGAGGGCAATAAAACTGAAACTTGACCCAATTCTGCCAATGGCAACCAACAACGACAGGGGCATTAAAACAGCTCCGACAATACAAATATATTCAAAATCTATGTAGATATATGTGTTGTATGAGATGCTGTACACGATGCTGAGCAATTCAATATGGATATGGATTTGAGTTTGAGTTTGGGGTTGCGGTTAGGGTTGGGTTAAAGTTGTTATCGGGGCTGCTTAGAATGCGGGAAACTGCGGCACAAGCTCAATAAACAATTGGCTATTTTCAATTTGATTGCTTAACTTCAAACAGACGCCCAAAGCCCTTGGGGTAAATGTGCTAATTATGGAAAGCATTTCGAATTGGATTTATGGTTGTGATAACTATAATGCTGTCAATCTTCTCTTTAGTAAAATTTGTATTTGTATTTTAGTATTTGGACAGTTTTTTCTTGATATATATTGAGGTGAAATATAAGCTATAAACTATCGATTATTTGTATACCTGTTACTTAAATAAAAAGGAAAAGAGGATATTGTATTCGTTGAAATGTATGTAACAGGGAGAAGGAAGCATATTCGACCTTATAAAGTATATATATTCTTGACCAGCATCAGAGTCACCAGAGTCGATTATCGCAACAAGATCGGACAAATAGAAAGGTGGTTATGGCTGTTTTAAGTTTCAAGCAATGTTAGTGCCTAAAAGCATGCAATAAAAAATATTTTAAATTTATTTAAATAAGTAACGGGTGTCCTAAAGTCGGAAGCTCGACTATAGCCTTTTCCGCTTGTTATCAATTGTTAAACCACCTTCCTCTTAATTTTATTATTTTTAACAAAAAACAGAGTAAAAGTGCTTTAAATGTATGATCAAAATTATACACTCGGTACTCTATTGATATCCTTGTTAAAGTAGTCTTTAAACTATCGATTATACTCGTTAATCTCTAGTCAAACCTCTTACATGGATTTTTAGCTAGATTAGTGCAATTAGAGCTACGGATGATATGAATAATATGCATAATTATTTGCACTGACCGCCCCAATGATGTTGTCCATTGATTAGTCAGACAAACAGACAGACAGACACTCATTTCACTCGCTTCGTTCACAATCGATGGCAATTCATTCACAATCTGCAAAGCTTACGTTTTCAAGTCGTTGCTCATAGTCATTATTAATCGTATTCCTTGCCCCTTGATTATTGTGCTGCCCGCTCTTCAATCACTTAATACAGTCATTTGCCTAGGGCCAGGGCCATTCTCAGATACACACACACACACACACACATAAAGACAACCCCTAGTGAATATACTCTGCTCTATTTTGTTTCGTTTCCTTTACGTTTCGTTTCATTGGCTTGCTCGGGCGTAAATTGTGCTTCTATTTGACTATTATTATTATTATTGCTATTATTATGTATTTTCATTAGTTTATTGTGTTGTTGCTTGTTGCTAACTGGGAATTTTACTTTACTTTTTCCCCATGTTGCCTTTGTGTCTTGCGGCGTGTAATTTACGCGCTTCGATACCTTTTTCCTACTCTCTGTTAGCCAGGCTAACAACTGACCGACCGCGCTGTGTTCCTAACCTTGTGACTACAACTGATATTGTTGTTGTTGTTGATTGTGGTACCTTTAACCTTTGCGTACTGTGAAGTCGACGGCGACAGCGTATCCTTGAAAGTGTCTACTGTCTGAGGGTCATCAACTACAATTTTGTTGTTGTAGATACACTCACTTATACAGGCATATCAAAATATACATGCATACATATATAGTCGTTTATAAAATATAGCATTTGTTATTTCATGGCCAACAGAATCGGGACTCTGGCAGAAGAAGAAGGAAGTTAGTCAGTCAACATGTCCATAAGGTGTGTCATTTGATAAGTGAGCGTGTGTGTGTGTGTGGTGTGTGTGTTGGCATGTGCGCATTAATGATAATTATAAGCGATAGCTAACAGAGAGCAACGTGAAGCCATTATCAGTAATTGCCATTGTCCAATATCGATTTTCATAGCTAAAACGCTTTGCATGTTTTGCCCATGCCCACAAAACTATAACAATAACCAATTGTAATGTATGTAACTGTGTACTATATATCAATAAGTGTGTATATGTGTATGCACATCCAAAACAAATAAAGCTGCCTTTCAGGTCAGGGCTTTATACACTACACCACACACATAGCTATATAAATAATAAAGAAAAAAATATAAAAATATTAAATAAGGTTGCTTGATAATTATCTGACAATGAGCAAAACCGGGCAATGCTCATTGAAATCTGAAAAAAGCTAGAGAGAAAATTCAGTGCCTCATTCACTCTTGTAAAAGAGCCCACTTACATTATGTATTAACTGGAACTGAAGACACGAAACTGGGTTAAAATTGAAGTCAATGGCGTTGACTTGGATTTCAACATAAATAATCGAAAAGAGTCTGCTTTAGTTGTAATAACTAAAGATTTATGTTCCGACTTGCCGCCGTCTTTGCATTGTTTTCCTTTTTTTTGGAGCCCTGTACTTATAGCTTGCCAAGGGTGTGTTAAGTTAGTCAAAAAATGGGAATTTATCAGCATCAATAGTTGGCACGATAGAGTCAAACTAAATACTGTCGAACTTTCCTAACTCGAATCAACATTATCCAAGAAAAAAGTTAGATTTATGAAAACTTCGCCTTATGGAAGTCTTTTTTTTATGTTTACTATACGCTATTGTCACTCAATTTAGTTCGAGTTATAGACGTTCGAGTTATGGAAGTTCAACTGTATTCTAAGCAGGATTTTTTATACCCTGGTGGTATTTAATATTACTTTTAATTTTCCACCTTTGAACCCGCAAATCTTAATCTTATAAATGTTCAGCCCTGAATTTTACGAAGAAATACGTAATATAGCCCCAATACGTAACATTATCCCAATATCAGCGCAAAATTTTATAACTATCGGATAATAAACTTGAAAGTCATGTCAAAGGAAGAAGAATAATAATTTTTTTCTTGTTTGAAGGTTTTCTTTGCAGAATAATTACAGGGTCTCTCAATGTCTTTCTCGACTGTAGTTGTTCCTACAAGTTTCATTTTGACATGTTTCATTCCATTTCATTCCCTTGGCAGAAGCCTTCAAAAGTCGACATGCACGTGCGTGACAAAAATGATGACGGTTGCCTTTTCTTTTCACTTTGTTGAAGAGCGGGGAAAAATGAGGGGAAGACCCTGTGTTTTTTGGGTTTGCATAAGAGTTGCCTGGCCAGAGATATCTCAAGGGTAGCCTCGCTTTGCTCGCTTCTTGTTTCAATTCCACAACGTTTCGCTGCTAGAGTTGGCACCGCCCCGTTGACCATGAGGCCGTCTACCTTCGACTGCGACCGCAACGGCAACGCCAACAACAACAACGCCAACAACAATGACAACAACTACGACAACAACAACATTGCTTGCCACTTCCACTTACACTCGACCAGACATGCTCTTTAAGCTCTTTTAATCATTTTCATGCTGCCTTCGCTTCTGTGTGTTTATTTATTGCCCTCCACTCGACAACAGCAGCAGCAACAGCAACAACAACCACAACAACAACACTAACAGCAACAACAACAACGTTGACTTCGTGTTTCGCTTAGGCCTCAATCTCAATGTCTACCTCTTGTAATTTGTATCTTTAAGATACAGCAAATGCTGCCGCATCTCTCCAGATCTTCTTCACATTAAATATTTATTATGTAGCCAAAGAGTTAACTCGCTCAAAAAGGCCGCTGTCCGTTGGTCTCTCTCTCTATCTCTCTCTGTCTCTGTGTGTCCCTCAATTCTTCTTTGTGTTTGCTTTGTTTCTGTTTCTGTTGATGTTGCTGTTGCTGTGGTCGCTTGTCTGTTTCCGCTTCGTGTCCAAAAGTATCTCAAGAGCAATAACTACATGTGCTCTGCTATGGCTGCTTTGCTGCTGCGGTTTCTGTTTCTGTCTCTCTGTCCGTCTGTGTAGCTACTTGATGCCCAGCAACTTTTATACGTAACTCCCTCTCTATCTATCTAGATATCTATCTCTCTCATTCTTTGAGGCTCGTCTCCCTCATTCAGTTTATACTCTTGATCAGAGTTCTTTAGTTATGTTTAAGTTTTCGTATCAAAAGTGAGTGAAATAAAATATTTTATTAGCATTGAAATTTGAATTTCATTTTAATTATTAAATAATTTTTTATTTGTTTCTCAGATAATTTATAATAATTATTATAAACTATAATTATAAATTAATAAACTCAAGTAGTTTAATTCTATGAGTTTGCTAGCAATTTAAATATATATGATATAAAATAAATTTTACAAATATGCGAATCAAAATATAATATTTTCAGTCTATTTATATTGTTATAATTTATTAAACAAACAAAAAAATAATATATTTAGATTTATTACATTATAATGTAAATAATGTATTCATATATCAAGTTTGTCTATTTTTAGTAATTTATTTTATTGAGTTCCTTATTTTTATATAATTATATTTTTATTGTATTGTAAAATAATTATCATTTCAATAAATTCTAATTTGCAATGCTCTTGAGCTGCTTTAAATCAATTTGGTTTCAGCTGAAACTTTAAATAATGTAAAATAATTTTTTGTAGGGTATTTACAACTCGTTTTCTTCCAAAGATAACAAACTCTTCTGCTTTGTTAATAAGTATAATCTGACGGTATCCACTTCAACATCGTCGTCATCATCGTTGTCGTCATGTGTTTGCCTGTTTTTTTTCTTCTTTTTTTGGCTTTTTTGTTTTTTATTTCTTCGTTTCATTGTTGTTAATCGCTTCTATTATATCGCATTTGCCTGCCTGCTTTTTCAGCTATCTGCACATTTTGATCTCGTTCCGTCATTTTCCCGCCCCTCGTCGTGACACGACGCAGAACTTCTTCTTACTAATTACAGTTAATCATTTCACAAAGGTTTTTCCTCTGCTTCAACTTATGTTGTTTTATTATTTCTTTTTTTCTTTCTGTTTTTTCCCTCCCAAGTTGCTGGCTTTTAATTTGCATAGTAAATCAGTTCTTGTTGTTGTGTTTTGGGTGCTGTCATCTGTTGTTTGAATTGTTTGTTTATTGTTGTTAGTTTGTTCGTTCGTTCGTTAGTTTGGGGGCGCCTCTTCGCCGGAAAAGCGTGAAAATTATGCCAGCTTATCGCTTGTAGCTTTCACCAAATTCTTGTAAAAAAAAAAAGCCTGCCTATCGCTTCATTTACATCGTTTGACACTCACTTTGTGAAATTTGATAGTCGTTAGAAAGTATTCCGAGCAATCGTGTACTCGAGACCACAAAGAAACCTAGGATTTAACTTTGGGTCTGGGTTTGTCTTAAAAAAATTATGTATTAATAGTTTAATGTCAAAATGTAAAAATACACATGAAAAAAAGTCGAGTTATCGATTATATCCAAGTAATATCGATGACCAACTTTAAACTTTCATAACTTTGTCGACTCTGAACAGATTTTCAAGTGGGCACGAAATCTGAATTCGGGAGCACTACAACAACATCAACAACAACTCTATTAGAGTCTACCTAAATTGGGAGCAGCCGCTGCTCTCGGAGCCACTGCGTGCCCACCGCTGGTTTAGACTATAAATTTATTTTGCATTCAAATTTTATCCAGTTCCTGAAAAAAATTTATTTTTTCGCCCACATTTGATTTTTATGCAATCAAATCAAATAGTAAATGTCTCCTATCGTTGTAAAATATTTAAAATAATATTCATCGTTTAATTTATAGTGCTGTAAACACAAAATCAACAATATTATTTTTTAATATTCAAATTATATTATTTATAATTAATCTTCAGCTCATTTTATTATTTTATCTTTTAAAAAGAAAAACTTTTTTCTATGACAAATTGATATTGAATAATCAAATCAAATGCAGACGCTAATAACGAGTTTAAAGTGCAAGTAAAAGTGAATTTAAGCAAAAATCACTTCCTGTTTATGCGAATGTTGCAGCTGTGTTGCAAACACACACACCAACACACACTTACACATAATTAGCAGCAATATTTTGCGGCTATTTGAAAGCTGTTGAGTCTCGTTGTCGTTAAACAAATTGAAATTGGTCCTTTTTGGTGAAATGAAAACGTCCAAAGCGAAAAATTGAAAACGAGCCACCGCAAGGCGGAGTGGGAGGAAGGGGAAGGGGGGGGGGGAGTGTTGCCAAGTGTTGCGGTGGCAACGAGTCGCAAGTTGTTTGGGGGCAAGCGCGGTTGTTGTTGTTGTTGTTGGCGCATGCTGGGCGACCGCAGTCAGCGTGAGTATCTTTCACTCAAATGAAAGTAATGAAAGTACACACACACACAACCACACACACACACACACACACACACACTAAACGAGCGAGCGAGAAACGAAATCAAATGAAGAAATGAAATTTGCTTTCAAAGAGTTGAAGCTGAAACTCTGAAGCTGAAGCGCCAGAGTCCCAAATGCCTCAGCTGCCAATTGTGACGCCAGCTGCGACGTCGACAGCGGCAGCGGCAAATGAAAGCTTTTGGCACTGGCCGACGACAGCTGCTGCTGCAACCAGCGGCAACAAGCGGCAGCCGTTTTCAAGGTGGCAACTGTCATTCACATTGGTTAAAGCCAAAGTCGAAGCTGGAGCTGGAGCTGGAGCAGCGTCCTCAGCTTGGCATTAACTTGACACCTTGTGCTGCTTGAAATTTATGAAGTGAGAGCGAGTCTCCCCTCTCCCTCTCTCTTTCCATCTGTCTGTCTCTCTGTCTCTCTTTAACTGCAGTCAAGAGCAACAACACTTGGCATGCATTACTTTCTCTTCCTGTTGGCGCTAAATGATGGATATCATAAAAAACGTTTCGTTCCAACTCAGTTTCCCATGTGGGTGCAGCCCCAAAAAAAATACAAATTTAGTTGACCAAATACAACAAAAAAGCGTAAACACAATAACAAATGACAGTTGTCGCTTGTCCCTTGTCTCATGTCCCTTTGTCCCATGTCGCTTGTCTCGTATCCAAAAGGCAACTTTATCTCAATTGCCTAAGCGCAGCTGCTTTTTGGGCTTTTCTTTATTTTTTCTTGGCTTGCTTTTTTGTGCTTTGATTCTTTAGCTTGATTTTATTTGTTCAAATGTCGTTTGCTGCATTTGGAGAGACACCCACACACACGACTGGCGACAAGGGAAGGCAACTAGGCGAGTTTTATCTACGACTCATACGAGTATCACCTCAAAGTTGCAGTTTATCTTTTTTAGCTTCAATAGTTGATTTTTTGAAGTGATTTTGTAGCTCCACTAATTGATAATTATTTAAAATATGTTGGCTTATTAATATATTATAATTAATTTGAAAGTTTGCTTTGTCAGTAAAGTAAGTCAGAAAAGAAAGAATAATTTTAATAAATAAAATTAAAGTTTAAGCAAAGAATATGATGAAATCTCAAAAAGAACAGTAATGAGAGTATTAATATGTTTCAAATTATCTCATTTTAATTTTATTATTATTTTTTTTGTTATACTCAGTTGAAAATACAACCAGAAAGCCACGATTGTTTTTAGATTCTATTGGCTTAATGCAAAACTGACTCACATGTTGATTTTGTTGCTAACGAAATTTGCATTTGTGAATTGTTGTTGTTAGTTGTTTTGAGATTATTGCACAATTCAACAAAATGTTAAATGACATAAACCATAAAGTGTGTGCGCCGCCAATAGCCAGATACACTGAAAGAAATACTATAGAAATGGAAAGAAAAATATATATGAAATCATTCTCAAACGGATCAAAAGTTTAGGTAATCTTGGAATTTCTTAAATTGAGTATGAAATACTTGATTCAAGTACGATTTTTCAATTACTTCTCCGCGAATATTTTGTTTATCGAGGATCTATTAGTTTTTTTTTTTAATGAAATTAAATGTTTTAGGCTTTTTTACATTTAAACTTCAATTTTAGAGTAATATTTTTGTTCTGTGTACAAATCTTTAAGTTATGTGGTCTCTTTGACTGTTTCTCACTGTGCTCAGTCAGTCTTTAAAATGTAGATTTCCCCATGTTGTGCCCTCTCTCTCTACCTCTCTCTCTGTTTTTTGCGATAAGTTGCGCTTTATGGCTGCGCCAGTTCATTAAATTTAGTTTACCAGACAGCGACAACAATGTCTGCACAGACCTTGCCTCCAGCTCCGCCTGCTTATCCTTCTCCTTGTCCCTCTGCTTCTGTTTCTGTTTCTACTTCTCCGCCAGCTGATTGGCAAAGTTGTCCCCGGTTCAACTTCAGCTTCAGACTGCGGAACGATTTCGAGTAGCATTGCAAACTGGCAACAGCAAAAACGACAACGACAACTCACATATACACACAGTCCTGTTCTCACTCTTTTCTCTCCCCCTACCTCTCTCTTTATCTCTGCATTCTCCCCTGTTACTCCAACAGATACTTATACTACACACAGTAGTCTGCGACTCTGTGGCAAAGTAGTAAATTTAATGTCGGTTGCATTTAAATTGAAACTTGAGTTGTTGCAGTTCAGGGGAGGGGGAAGATTGGGATGAGAGTGCAGCAACAACAACAACAAGTATAACAGCAACAACAACAACTGCTGCACGCCTTGTCCTCATCATTGCTGATGTTCTCTCAGCCTGTCGACAGTTTGAGTTAATTTCGTTGCCTCCGCCTTTTCCACACATTTAAGTACACACACACACACAGATACACACACTCACACACACACATCTCAATATCTCTTGCATCTGGCATGCAATGGGTTTCATTTCAGCTCTTTCCCCTCTCTCTCAGTCTCTCTCTGCCTCTCAATCCTTCAATTCCAGTGCCAATCTGAATCTCAAGCCCTAGCCCAACACCAAACCCAATCCCTTTTTATGGCCTCTGTCTGTCTGTCCGTCTTTCAGTCGCTTTGTCCCTCACAAATTTAAAGTTGAGCAACAACGAGTAAAAGTTGGCCCCTTGTGTTGTTGTTGTTGTATTACTTTAACGCGCTCCACTGAAAGATACAAATTGTTATGCAAAATGGTGAAAAGTTTCATTTGGCATCCTCAGCGACCGAGTTTTTTTCTTTCTTTCTTTTTTGCTTTTTATGCAAAATTTTTTGTTAACATTTTGATTTATTTTCATTTTATGTTGATCTGCTTTTCTGCTTTCCGCCTCTGCTGCCGTCGCTGTCTGCGCTTTTATTTAATTCTTTTTTTTTAGTTTTGTTGTTGTTGCCTTCACTTTTTTATCTGCCCATTGTGCGCAACTTCAATTGACTTTATTTGACTTGATGGTCTGATGTTTGCTCTCTTTCCCCTTACTGCATTTTTTGTTTCCTTACCTCTCTTGTAGTTTTGTCATCGTTGTTGTCTGTCATCGTCATCTCTCGGATTTAAAAAAGATCCCTTTTTTTTCTTGTGTCAACCTTAAGTTTCCCTGTTTCTTGCCTCCGACTCCCTCAAGTGTCTTGAGTTGGAACAATGCACACAATGATGATGATGCTATCGCAAACGCGTCGAGGCTGAAAAATTGTTGTGATTTTTGATGCATTTACATTGCTTAATAAGTGCTTAAATTATGCGACATTATTATAAATTGTGATCTTTAGCCTTTAAGCTCTTAACTCTGATCAAATTACACATTTTTATGTTGTTAATACGTTGTTGAAACACTTGAAGAGGCACAAATCAAGTTACTTGTTGATTGCAATGATTGGCATGAAGTTTTATAAATGAAACTCTTGAATTTAGATAACAATTCAAGTTATCAGTTATTAGGAACTATTGAACGAAACAAAAAATATTCTGGGGTGCCACAGAAATCTCTTTCACCTGAATTTGACGTACATTTGTATGAAATTTACGTCATTTTTCAGGTGAAAGAGATTTCTGTGGCACCCCAGATTGCTTGGCTTTTGAAAGCTATTTTATTTTAAGTTTTTCTGTCTATAAAACATCTTTTTATAGAAAAATTTCGAGAATATTATTCTTAAATTAATGTAAGCCATTAAAAAAAGCCTAAAATTCAGTTGAATTCATTTTAACACCCCATTTAGTTTTTTTTCTCAATTGTATTCCATATCGTCGCACAATTATCTCTTAATATATGCAAATTTGCGAGCAGTTTAAAAGTCCAACATGTTTTATATTATTGCCCCTTTCGTGTGCGAAATTCTTTGCACAATTTTTGATAGAAACCAAGGCCAGCAGTTAAAGAACTGGCAATGCCTCGAGCTATATTAAAAGCGGGCTACAAAGAGAAAAAAATCAAGAAACAGAAAAAAGACGCCCTAAAAGTTTGAGAGCTCATCGCACGTTTAATGCTTCGAATGGTCATTGAGATGGACAAACAGATGGACGGACAGACGATAATACACACGTATAGTAAAGAAAAGAGACGTTGGCTTCTAAGGTTCATAATTACTAAGCACACACAGATACACACACATACACATATACACAAGCACACTCGGTCTACACGCAGCTCGTTAATTATGCCGTCTAAACCCACCAAATTATGACAAATTTCAATAAGGCCAACGAAGAAGAGGAGATACAAAAAAAAAAAAAACTGAATACGAAGAGAGTCAAATGAGTTCAAATAGTCCGCCCATTTAAATAAACAAAGTAAACGTGAGACTGAGGCAGAAACAAGGCGAAGAGGCTATAAATGAAACTACGGCCAGACACATTCTATGGCAAACATTGCCCGAAACCAAAAAGACCGAAAAACCGAAAAACCCCGAGAAGCTCGAAGCATGCGGCATTTGAAACTTATGATGGGTTCATGGTCAAAAACAACCTGAGTTTGTTAAAACAATAAAATATAACAAAAAAAAAAACCAAAGAAAATGCAAAGAACTTTGACAGTTCGAGAGTGCTTGACTCGCAGATACTCTGTACACATTTTTTTTAAAAAACTTGATAAGATTAAAATGAAACATGGATTATGCATTCAAGTTGATATCTTAATATCTGACACGATAATTGGCAAACAAAAAAAAGAGATTGAATTAAAAAGTGGAATTACTTTTTCGACTGCAACAGTTTATACAAAAGTGGTTAAAGATACTTCTTTAGATACCTTTGAGCGCTTGCAAACAATTAAGTACAATAGTAAATTAATGTAATTATAATCGTATATCCAGAAATTATGTTTGTCAAAATTAATCAGATTTTTATATACCATAAAAAAGAAAAAGTAAAATTAATCATAATTTCCGAATATACTAATCCTTAAACATTATTTAAAATTTAAAAAGAATACTTTGAAGATGCCAAATGTATCTTTTTTATGTTCTCCCCAAGGCTATTGTAGAGTATAGAAAACCTATAGAAGATCGAGAGCGCAAAACATCAAAGCGCTGAGCAAAGAGTCCCAAAACGTAAAGCAAACAAACACAAAAAACGGGAAGAAATATAAAGAATTGTTAGCTTGGGATTGGGATTTCAATTCTATAATCTTGTGGACACACAGATGCCATATGAATGTCACACCTTGGTCACATTTGAAGCACATAACTGGCTGTCAAAAGTATTGTCATAACTTGAAAGTTATTCAATGTGGACTTGTGAATTGTGTATCTTTTTGCAGTTTCTTCTCCCTCTTTTATTGTATTCTTTATTTTGTGGCGTTTGTTGCGCGCCCCTTAAAATATCTGTCAAGGTTTTTGCAGCTTTGGTCTTTGACAAGAAAATGAAGAGAGAGATGTTAGAGATATAGTGAGTGGCAAATAATAATTCCATCAATAGTTGGGCTGGGTTATTCCTTATTTTTTTAAAATGCCACAGATCCAATTAGGCGCAAAATAATGAATGTCGAAAATTACATACGCGCTTTGCATGCAACTTTAATGTTGTCTGCCTTATTTTTTTTGCTCTCCTGCTCATCATCATCTTTGTATCTGTGAATGTGTATCTGTGTATCTTCTGTATGTTTGACCTACTTATGGCAGTTGTAAAAATTCAATAACACAAGAAGAGAGAAAAAATAAAAACGGAAAATTAACTGAAAACGGCACTCGACGCGGCTAAAAATTGATAAGACAGACACCCAAAGCAAAAATTGAACCAAGGCTGCAGCTCGGCACGATTTCTACTTGGGATGCCCTTCGTTTAGCTCAGTTCAGACAACGGCAACAGCAACGACAACGACATGGACAGAAACAGAAACAGAAACCCAAAAGCCAAGGAGGAGTCGGAGACACAGACACACTCATGTACACACATATAGTTACACTTACAGCTTGCACCCATTTCCATGCCATTTCCCATTTACGTGGTCGCATATTCGAAACGTGAGTTGAACTCCCCGACACAAGAAGTACTTCATAGTTTGGTAGAAGACGATGAAGAGGAAGACGACGACGTCGGACTGTCGATGACACCAAGCGATGCGTGTTGCGTACGTGATGCAATCAAAATGTTATTAATAACGCAATAAAGTAACCATAATTTCGACCATTAAAATGCACACATTTTGCGCTACGTGCCAGCATAAAAACGCCAAATATAAAACCCCTAAACTGTTAAACCGTAATCCAAAACTTGGCCAAAACTACGAAAATGTAAAATGAAAAATACAACAACAACAACACACAGACAGTCAGACGGACAGACTGAAAAAAAAGGCCAAACAGAAACCGCGTTTTAGTGTCATGTTCAAGTTTACGACAACGCTACGTTTACAGTAGTTAGTACACACTGTACTGTCCGCCTACTTTGTGCCACGCCCTTAAGTTCAGTTAAAGAGAGTTGTATAGACAACACAGACAGAGAAATTGAGATGGTCAATATCAATTAGCCAGCTTTGAGGTAAATAATGACTTTGGGAATATAATTAGAGACAGTTGAAAAAATCTTAATATTTAAATCAGCGGTGGGCCCGAAATCTGAATTCGGGAGCACAACAATAACAACTACAACAACATCAACTGCGAGTCTTGTGCGAGTTCACGGCGCCATATAGGCAGAAAAATAGTTGGGAGCAGTCGCTGCTCCGGGAGCCACTGCGTGCCCACCGCTGATCTAAATGATTCCGTCTAAAAAATATATTCTAAGGATTATGTACATTTTCTAATTTATCATTTCTTTTACTTTTTTTTAACATTGCCCAATTTTTTCATACTAAAACTTTTCCGATTTCTTTCGGAATATCATTGATTTACCTTTAATTTGATTTTGGGTGAACGAAAATAATTTGTGAGAACTTGACCTATCGGTATTATTTGCCGATTAATCGACACTTCGATTATTTTTTTGATCACTTTAACATTTCGATTTTAAGCTCGATTTACATTTGGGATTTCCATCGCTATCCTTATATTGATTGCAATATTGAATTTATAATTGGCTACTCGATTAAGTTAATTTTAGATTCCTTTTTCAAGGAAATAATGGAAAGATCGAAACACTTTGATACATAGAAGATGTAATAAATAGAAAGAGACACACTTAAATGGATAAATGCAGACAGAGAGATACACAAAATAATATTAATATTGGCTCACACACAAAACGCCTTTTTCCCACACGCTGAACAATTAGCCGTATCAAACTTTTACTACCAAAGACTATATATATTGGCCTCTAAAAACCCATGTGCGACGATAGCTACACAAATGTCTATGTATATACATATGTGTGTGTGTGTGTACATTAAGGTATAGATACAGATAGTCGGCACATGTTGTGCTGTGTGACAGGCACAAATGCATTAGGCACTGTGATAAAACATTGAAAAGCTTCTTGAGTGCTGGAAAGCAACAACAACGAGACTGTTACACATGAGTATACAGTATGGTTGTATCTGTGAGATACAAATGTATCTAAGTTGGCTCAAGCGATGCATTGTTTCAGCTTTTTTGGACTGTTGTTACATAAAGCACGGGAACAGCTGGAAGTGAAAAACCAAAAAAAAATTTGTTTAAAGGAGAAATCATTGGTGATTGTTTCTCTCTTTCTCTCTGTGTGTGTGGAAGTGTATGTTACGATATCTACAACAACAACAAAGCTCAATTGAGCTCGAATTATATTTATGACAGTTGCCAGTGATTGTTGTTTTTATTGTTGTTGTTGTCTTTAGTTTCGCTGCTGCTTTCCCATTTGCATGCTGAAAATGTGACGGTCTCTTTTTTTTATAGTGTTGGAAAATGCAAATTTGTGCAGCGATGCGTTTTGCCAGCGTTGAAAGACGCGCGTGAAAGTCGCTACCAGCTGCTGCTGTTGAACTTCGCCCATAAAAATTGGCTAAAATAGCTAAGATTAATTAACTGTTAAGGATTTATTTGATGCTTAAGTTGGGCAACAAAATTTGCAGTTTTTTAAAATTGTTCATTATTTTTTTATACAAATTTTAGACTATTTTTTAAGGCGCTAAATTTATAAAGTTAGCTTGTCAAAATAATATTATAAAGAATATTTAATAGTATATTTGTTCTTAATCACATCAACAACCGAGTAGATACTTTAAGAGCTAGACGCACAAAACTTGCTATGTACGCTTCTTCTAAGCATCATGTTTATTTCAAACTAAGTACAGGGTGTCCTACAGTCAGGTTATATCGACCTTATCCTTTCCTAACCGGGTGAATATAGCCATTAACCCTAGAACTCAGACTCTTTAAGAGCTAGACACATCAAACTTGCTATGTAAATTCCTGTAAATTTGAGAGATTTGATGTAACATTTACATACCAAGTACAGGGCTTCTAACAGTCTGGTTAACTCGACTGTAACCTCTCCCACTAGTTCAAAGAAAAACAATTTCAAATGCCATTCAGCGACAGTGCAAAGATTGTTGGCCATTGCCGTGAAATTTGTGTGAATTAAACAAACAACAACAACAACGTTAATAGCACTTGACAAGGTAAAGCGAGACGAAGTTGCTTTTCACTCCGAGCTCTGCAAACTATGCCTATATTAAGGGGGGAGGTCTCTGCTCGGCTACAGCGCTGGCCGTGAAACTATCGCCGCGGCGGCGTTAAATAGAGACGACATCGGGCATCAGTAATCTTGAGATGGCAATGGACAAATATGCGTGTGTTATTTATTTATTTATTGTTTCAACTCGAGCTGTTTGATATTTGTATGTTTGAAATGAGCCGAATCCAACAACAGCAACAACTGAAATGTTGGCTCATTGCCAAAGCAGCAGCTTGAGATGATTTGACCCCAAAGACCAAACGGTTGTTGCACTGAATCTCAGCAATGTCGAATACATCATGAGATCATCGGAACACAACGCCCTACCTACCTACATAACTCTGAGCAAATACCAATTGACAGTTCTCTCTTTTTTTTTAGGGCTCTAACATTTAACCAAGTTAGGGCCATGTTTGCTGTCAGCTTTTGACGTGACAGCGCCTGTTGCCATTTGATTTATGGCAAGATTAATATCACATCTCAACTCGGCCTGTTTTTCATTCTCCTTTACACTATTATGTATTTTGAATATTATTACCATTATTGTTATTATTGTTTTCGAGTTCATGTAGATTTCGAAATGGATTTCGAACTTTTGATCCAATTTCCCTTTGTGCTGTCTTCGATTTCTTTCTTGGCAGACAGACATAATTTATTACAAGTATTTGATATGTGTTGCAAGAATATAAAAGATGAAATGTGTTCGCCATGATATTGACGGTTTTATGGCATGTTCAGCGACATTAAGCATTACCTTAACGATCGCAGCATGTGAGAGGGAAATGCAGGAAGATGGAAAAAAATGCATTCCTACCATATATTGCTTTCAATTAAATATGCAATTAATTAATGATCTCTTTTTTTTTTACTTTTCTTTACAGGTATGTAAAGGCTTTCACAGCTGCAATTTTTTAACTAAACGAATAAAAAACGTGTGAGTAATTATAATTTATTTAAATTGATTACGCGCTCAGCGAAACTCGATCAACCTGGTATCGATTCGATCCGTTGGCAGATCGAAATCGACCCATTTAAGCAGTATTCGCAATTATTCATTTTGAAAAAAAGACTTACCTAAAACTACAGCCAGTTAACCAGATTCCTGGGCACCTTTTCGAACAGTTTTTATGGCCTAAAAATACGCTTAAAAAGCTTTTTCAATCTTAAGATTCATTATATAAATACTGGAGTCGAGCAATTGTTTAGTTGACTGTTTTTTAATGATTATATATAAAGATATTCCAAGTCCATGAATCTAGTTTTTTTTGATTTCATAACAATTTGAAAAACAGTTTTTTTTTAATACAAACTATAGCTGGAAATACTGGAAATACCGGAATATTTCATTTCCTGTAAGGCAAAATATGATATTATATAGAATGTTGTGTGAAAATTTCAGCTTTCTAGGTTTAACCGTTTGGCCTACACGCTGATATGTCAGTCAGTACAAAGAGTTTTATTTTTATAGATTTTACTACAAATATTACTCGTGATTTTTACATAATAGCTTCAAAAACTGATTGAGTTTAGGTTTCTATTTGAAACTCAGGTTAATTATTATGCTTCCCTCACTAATGTGCATCTTAATTTTTAATTATGTTTATTCCAAGCAATTGCTGAGTATCTCATAGTCATAAACTGCCTTGCTCTCATTTCTTTTTTCACTTTACGAACGCCGAAAATTTGTTGTGGTCGCGCCGCGTGCGTGCCCCAAATATCGCCAGTTGAAGTATGCGGTTAAATGTGTAAAGAGGGGCAAGGTAGGGTAGAGTAGGTAGGTAGGTAGGTAGGTAGGTAGGGAAGAGCAGAGCACAGTAGAGTGTAAAGACATGTCATAGGCATGTCGAAAGTTGGGCCGTTGGGCATGGTCAGTGATGGAGTTTGGCCAGCTATTGTTGTACAACTAACTCAAAAACTTAAAAGCAGGTCACACACACGAATACACAAACAAAAATATAGAAAGAAATAAAGCGCCTCTAATTTCCCTGCGTTTTGCTGGCGTTTAAAGTCGCGGTCAAATTTTTAATTGCGGATGCGCAGACTTTCGATTTCATTTCATTGCTGTGGTTGTTGTTGTTGCTGCTGCTGCTACTGAGGCCTACAGCCGGCAGCAGCAGCGTTTTGAGGCTTTCCAAAAAATAATAAAAAAAAATAAAAATAATAAATAAATACAAAATGCTGCTCAGTTTCACTTGAGGGAAATCGCAGCAGCTCCCGGTGTCGCGACGTCGCCGTTGCTATGACATAACCGACGTTGCCGTCGCTGCCGACGTCGCAGCTGTGACTACGACTGCGACAGCGACTGCGGCTTGTGGAAAGTTAAACACAAATTTGGTTTTGTCGTTGGATTTTTTGCTTTTCAGCTTTTGCAACTGTTTTCAATTTGATGTGAAAAGTGTTTTTTTCTGGGGCAGCCAATAGAAAATTGTGCAACTGTTTTAACTTAAAAATATATGCAAATATTTTTGCAAGGTACAAAAATTATCTTACTTGATTTTTGAAATTTTTCCTTATTTATAATTAATTGTTTTGCGATTTTTTGAGCAAGTTAAGAAAATAAATATTTAGATATCATTAAGTTTTACTATTAAAGTTAGTCTACATTTTTGGCT
The DNA here is from genome assembly GCA_037043405.1 of Drosophila subquinaria. Lineage (NCBI taxonomy): Eukaryota > Metazoa > Arthropoda > Insecta > Diptera > Drosophilidae > Drosophila > Drosophila subquinaria. Next base: position 4,426 of record JBAMBL010001049.1, on the reverse strand, counting down.
AACTCTTACTTAATTTTGAAAGTATTCCCAGCTATCAAAGCTGATAAATGTATCTAAAATAAATATCCAATTTATATATGAGCTTAACTTTCATTCAAATGAGGCGCTAACGATGTCGCCTTGGAATGGATTGGGATTGAGTCACAGTCTGAGTTTTGAGTCTTTGGGGTCTGCGAACGAACTAATAACAGATGATAATAATAATCACTTAATTTGAACTCTAATTTGTTGCCTGCACAGTGGGGCAAGTGGAGTGGCGAGGGGAAGGGGAAAGGTGAGGGGGAGAGCATTCACTTAATGACTTTCTCAGCAGCGTGAAAAACGAAAGGTGATCTGCTTTTTCTACTCTTTATTTTTTTTTGTATTTTTTCGTGTTTTCTCTTTCATTCAACTTATGCAAAACAATGAGCACTTTTTGTCCAGCTGCCCCCGTCGCCCCCTCCCCCTCCCCCCGTCGAATGCCTTCATTGTGGCGACCTGCTTAGGCTTTCGAGTCAAAAGTTGAATTCAAATCCGTTGGGCGCACTTTGAACAATTTCGTTTTGGGAAAAGTAAAGTAAAGGTCTGGACACACACACACACAATATACACACTCTTACACACATACATTGCTTGCCTGACTGTTCGTGTTTAGTTTCCATCTGTACATATAGTATTATTATTTGTTATTACTTGAATGTATAACAGTTAATTGCAGTGCATAGCATGCAGTTTGTACTCGTAAACAATTGTTTTTTTCTTTTTGAATGCGCAGCTTATTCATATAACAGCTTTAATATATGCAGCTGTTTTTTAGAGAGTTTTTTAAGATTTGTTTAACGCTTGGCAATCAATTGTATTTAGGTTTAAACAGATAGCATAGATATCCCGTTCTAATGATGCAAAAATTTCGTTAACCCATTAAGGCCCTATTCTCCTTCAGCTTGCTGTTTTTGGACCTTTTTTGAAAAAATTCTCATTGAAAACGCAAAAAGATATTTGAATTTTTTTTTTATTGAATTAGTAATGAATGAAAGAAAATAAAAAAAATTTTTTTGCCTCGATACGAGGGCTGTTCAAAAAGTAATGAGACTTCAAAGTTGGTGGTGCAAAAAAAAGGTGTCGTCACGGCGGCCACGATTCCGGGTTCCGGAGCGTCGGAAATGAAAAAAAAAACGGGGTTATGATCAGCATAGATGTAATTCTGGCCCGAAGTAAAATAAAAATTTTGCGATTTTTTTTTGACAAAATGGCGGCCACTTGAAATTGAAAATCGAATTTGGACCCATTTTTTTGTAGTTTAGTGTAAAAAAAAAATAGTAAAAAAAATCGCAAAATTTGTATTTTACTTCGAGCCAGAATGGTGACAATTCTACGTCGATTAAACTTTGTTTCATCCAAATCGGTTCAGTAGAACTGGCGGAATCGTGGCCGCCAGCTCGAAAAACGTGGTTTCGAGATAAACGCGTTTAAAGTTTTGACTTCACATGCATTAACATTAACATTGCTGGATAAAAATGGCCATATCTCCTTAAGTATTTCGAATTTCTAAAAATCCTTTTCGGGGCATATTCACAACTACCCAAGCTATAAATAAATGCAAAAAAAAAAAGTCGGAAACAATTTTTTGCTGAAAGAGAATAGGGCCTTAAGTACCCATCAAAAATGTTAAATTTTAAAATTTTTTGATGAAAAAATTTCTCCAAACAATTCTCAGATTTTCATAAATATTTTTGCTAGTATTTTTTATAATGGTTTGAAAATCCTAATAATGACTATTTAAACCACTTTTTCCTACTTTTCACACAAAAAGTGGCTTTTTTGCAGTTTTCAAAAAATTATAAAAAATACTAGAAAAAACATTTTTATTTTATATAAATGTTATGGCTACTATATCTCATGGGAATAGTGTGTACATATATAACAGTTTCATGGCTCAGTAAAGTTGACATAAACATATAAGCTATTACATTCCCACAAGTATAACAGTTCCATTGTATAAAGCAGTTGTAAATATCTGTACAACAATTGCAATTTACATCGATTCGATTTGCGCATTCACATGTGATTTCTTGTCACAAATATCCATAAATAAATATGCATATCGATCGCATTTCACATTCACTCGCATATCACTTGTTATAAATTTAAATAATAATAATTATTAATATTCACATCGATCACATTTCACATTGACAGCTATAACACTTGCTTTATATACGTATATTAGTTATTATTCACTTCCTCCCGCCACTCATATAATCAAAACATTCCCTTTCCACCTTTTCCCCACTTCTCCCCCTTTTCGGACTCATCTCTGTACTGAGACTCGCATTTCAAATTCAATTTCCTTTCGCTTTGCCAATCAATTTAAATCTCGCCTGCATATCCAGCTGGCTGGGCAAATCCAACAATGCCGGAACTACACTCGACCCAAAACAAACTCACAAACAAATAAAAGATACAAAAATCCAAAAAAAAAAAAAAAAGTGTGTATATAAAAAAGAAAAAAGAGATTCATGCACTTTTTAAGGCGATTTCACTTGAATTCGTAACACCCAAAAGAGAGTTGCAAAATTTGTCGAGTTGAGATTTGTATATTTTTTTAAAACAAAAGACAAAAACGAAACCACCCGCGATTTGTAGCTTACACAAACACACACAGATACACTCAAAATCTCACCCGCTATCACATGAGTTGAAACTCTCTTTTCTCTTTGCGTTGTTGCTGCTAGCCGATTATCTACACCTTTCACCTTTCACGCCAACAACAACAGCAACAACTAAAGCCCCCTCTGCTTTGTTTTCCTACTTTTTGATCTACCCAAAAATTTGCAGCCTTTCTAATTTCAATTGTCGTCTCCAACTCCATCTCCTTCAATCCAAATGTATTGTGCAATCTTTGTAGCTTAATTGTTAACAACAAATGAAACTCCTTGCAATATTGAATTGGAATTGGAATTGAAATCTTGCAGCTGAGTGACATTTATACGTGTGGCAGCGCCCACAAGCTGCAACATGGCAGCAAAATCCATGACAAATATGTATTACATAAACACACTCTGAGGGATTTCCACACCAGGCAGCAACAACAACAACAGTGGCTAACAAGTCAAACAGCCACACACTCCCAAATAAATACAAAAAAAAGCCAAATACCAAAAAAAAATTAGTTTCACCTCTTTTTCATGCCATGCGCTTAAAAAGCGCAGCAAATTATAAACAAGCAAGACTGACAGAGAAAAAGAAACAGCAAGCGACTGAGCTAGAGTGAGTGAGATAGCAACACTCGCTATGCAGCGCCCACAGCTGCAGTGGCAGTTGCATTTTGGTAACAACTTTTTGGCAACACCAAAAAAAAATGTCAAAAACAAAAATAAGAATAACTGAAAAAAATATAATAATAATAAAAATAATACATAAATAAAAGCAAACAACTGCAACAAATGACAAACTGTAGCCAGCAGCGACGTCAGCGTCGACGTCGACGTCGCCTCGTTGTTGGGGACGATTACATAACAAGCGCGACACGTTTTTTGTTGGAAGCAACAACAACAACGGCGACGACGGCGACGGCAACGACGACGTCACATGGCCAAAAAAAAAAGGGGGCACGACTGCGCGACTGCCACAAGCTTTTGCCGGCGCAGGCGACGACGTAATAAGCAAAGCAACAACAACAACAGCAACAGAAAGAGCAGCAGCAACAACAATAAAGCACACTCGTCTTGGCTTAGTCGCTGTTAACGTTAACGTTAACGCTGCCACTGATTGAACTCGAACAATTTTGGCATCGCTTTGAGACTTTCTTTTTTTTATACAGATCTTTATATTTTTGTTCGTATAACTCTGCCTTAAAGAGACCTTTTCGAAAACTAGCTATAACTGCAAAAAAATAAGAAGAACATGCGCAGTTAGCTGACTACGAAATACCCCGTAAATTATTATAATCTATGTATATAAATCTCTATGTCCTAACAGACTGACTGACTGATCATTGTGCATCTCAAACGGTAAGACCTAGAAAGCTCATATTTTCACACAGCATATTTAAGACTAATTCATCATGCCTTTGTATAAAAATGGATATTTAAAAGTGTGCCAATGTAAAAGTTTTTGCTTATCTCTTTACTATATAAATGGGATTCAAATTTATTTAAAAAAAGGTAAACTTTTCAAATATTTGTTTAAAAAAGTTAGATTGAATTTTTTGTAATCAAAAATTTATAAAAAAAATACAAGCTAAAAGATTTTTGAAAAATTGTTTTTGCAATCACTATCTGAATTGTTTGAAAAAAATTTTTGCAACAAAAAATTTTTTGAAAAAAATCTAGGAAAAGTTTTTAAATTGACTTTTTTTAATATTCAACATTTTTAATGGGTACTTAATGGGTTAAGGAAAGTTTTGTATCAATGACCTTTGAAATGACCATTCCATTGATGCCAA
>JBAMBL010001046.1:0-24927 GCA_037043405.1 Drosophila subquinaria | reverse complement strand
CTTTTTTTTATCTTCTCTACATAATCGCCATTGATTTCAATGCATTTTTTAAGCCTAAAAATTCACTTCTCAAAACAGTCTTAAAAATCTTGCTTTTAAAGCTTTATAACAGGTGGGTTGGCTACTCTGGAGCTCCATACCATGGACTACTGTTTGGCTACCGGATCGAATTTATTAAACCAAGCTTTGGCATCAGTAACGAATTTATTAAAGTTGCTAGACTTCAAATTTTCAAATTTATTCAAAAGATATTGGGCAAAATGCATCTGAGCTTCTTTTTGGACCTCATTAAAAATTCAAGTCCAGTTAACTAGCAACCATTTCCTGGGTAGATCGAGGGTGTTCGGCAAGTTTTGTTCTAACTAGGGCCAAATTTCTTTCGTCCCTCGAAAATTTTGGTCGACCTTCTCGGGGATCGTCCTCTACAGAAAAATTTCCTGTCTGGAATCTTTGGAAACATTTTGAAATAGTCTTCAGAGATGGTGCAATCGTTCTATAGATATTTGGACATTCATCAAATATTTTTTTACGGTCTTCAGTTTGCGTGGAAAACCGAATAAAAGGCTATAGTGAATTTCTGTTTGCTTTGGTAGTAGAATTTCATCTGAGGTACCTTCGCTAATTTTCGTTTTCTAGTCTCCATTTGAACCGATTTGTCCAAGATTTTTAATATAACCTCGTAAAAGTATTGCGAAAGTTTTGAGACTTTTGGAATTTTGAAAAACGATTGAAAAGTCGCTAACTTACCGAACTTTTGTTAGACCCCTCGTATGAAGCAGCCTGAGCAATTCGACGATGGATCAGGAAGCGTGCTGAAACTGAAGAAGTCACTCTATGGCTTGAAACAATCAGGTCGTGTCTGGAATACCAAACTGGACAAAGTCTTGAAGAGCATTGGCTACAGGGCATGCGCAAGCGAGCCGTGCCTGTACACAAAGACGTCGAAGAAGAAGAACATCAACGTAATAGCTGTTTACGTATGAAAGACACTGGCTTCACTACTGGTGCTCCTGTCAGGCGATTCGTGCGAGAATCCTAGCCAAGTGAATAAATGCTCCGATTTAAATGATAATGAAATATTTATTAATAAAATATGAAATTAATGTCTCTTGCTGTTCTGTCTTTCACCAGTGCCAGTTCTCTTCTTCTTCTTCTATCGAATTATTTCATATCGATAACTTTAACATTCTGTTCGATTAACAGATTGGGCTGCCAACGCGATGCGATGTTTACAATTCGGCTTCCTGACAATTCGAAGCGCCCTCGCGAGATTAGTCGTATTCGTCATCGTCTTGGTCATCATCTTCATCGGGGTCTTCTGGCGGTATCTTACACCACGGCTTCATCTTGTCGGAGGCGTATACTGATTTGTAATGCCTCTGAGTTCGCTGTGCATGTGGGATATCTTCAATAAGATATCGGTCGTGTGGCAACACTTTGCTGACCAGAAACGGACCTTTATAGTGAGGCTCTAATTTCCGGGATGTTCCTGTGCTATAGGGCTCGTTCTCAACCAAAACGAGATCGCCTGTTTTGTACATAGTCGGCTTCGAGTGTTTGGCATCATATCTCTTCTTAGCTTCTGCTCGTTGATCATTGACTCTTGCTGCGGCATCTTCTCTAAGCTTTTGTAGCTCAGCATCTGTCATCATGTCGGCTTCTTTGTCTTGGATAGCATTTACCAACGTGTTTTGCAGTACATCACGCGGCTCATACCCGTACAATAGCTGAAATGGAGAACATTTAGTTGTTTTGTTGATCATGGTATTGATGCTCCATTGGATGTCTCGTAGCTTCTCGTCCCATCTCTTCTCATTATCTGTCATTGGCAACAACATAGACAGGATAATACGATTTGTGCGCTCCACGTGTCCATTTGCTCTTGGCGTGCGAACGGCATTGAGGATACGCTTGACATTATTCTCTCGGCAGAATTTCTCATATTCCTTGGATGTGAAGGCTGTACCACGATCGGAGATGATCTGTGCTGGCATTCCAAGGTAGCTTGTTACTTCTCGTAGGACTTCTATGACATGTTTGGTTGCTGTGCTCTTTACAGCGCGAATGATTGTAAATTTTGTGAAGGCGTCGACAATGGCAAAAATGTGCTCGTTGCGTTTGGAGCTTCTTGGAAAGGGTCCCAAATGGTCGATGTGTATCGTGGAAAATGGTATTGGCTTCCTATCGTCATAATGATATTGACCCTCTTGGCGTCCTCCTGGTTGCTTATTTAGCTAGCGCTTCTAGTTCATAGCTGTGAAAATTCCTCTCAGTTTTGGATGTTGCTCGACTGAAATATGCAATTGGCTGCAATTGATTGTCTTCCATCTGTAATAGCACGCCGGCTAAACCAACTGAACTTGCGTCTGTGTGAACTTCGTGTATGGCGCTTACTCGATAACTTGCTACTACTGGCTTAGCAATCAATCTTTGTTTTAAAATGTCAAAGGCATCTTGCTGCGGCTGTTCCCACTTGAACATCTGGTTTTTACGCAATAGCATACGCAAAGGCTCTGATATAATCGCATATCCGGCGACGAACTTTCGAAAGTATCCGCTGAGGCCTAGAAACTTTCGTACTTCTGTCACGTTGCTTGGTGTTGGGAATAGTGCAATGGCATTCGTCTTTATCTCGCCTGGACTTATTCCTTCAGGGTGAATCTGGTGACCTAGAAATGTAATTGTTTGCTTAAATAACTCACATTTTTCAATATTGAGCGTTAGTCCACAATTTCGCAATACTTCTAGGATACGCTCAAGTTTCTCGTGCATCTCGTCGAATGAATGACTACCAACCAAGATATCATCCATATAATGAATCATGTCACCTTTCTGTACACGTTTTTGAATTTCAGCCATGAGTCGATTGAAAATTGCTGGAGCATTCTTTAATCCAAACGGCATCCGCTTGAATTCATATAATCCATCAGTCGTAATAAAAGCTGTATATTTGCGACTCTCAGGAGCTACTTCGATTTGGTAATATCCGCTATTCAAATCCAGCGATGAGAAATATTTGAACTGCTTGGCTTCCTGTAAGCGCTCTTCGATATTTGGAACTGGAAAGTTTTCCTTCTTCATGCACTTGTTGAGACGGCGGTAATCAACACACAAGCGATCACCTCCGTTCTGCTTCTTGATGAGAACAATAGGGCTGGCGTACTCGGATGTAGACATACTGATTATGTCACGCTGTAATAGCTCATCGATCATTCGGCTGACAATTTCTCTTTTGGGCTCTGGTATACGATACGGTGCTTGTGAAACAACTTTGTCTTCTTCAATACAAATATTGGCTCCTACGATGCTGGTTTTCCCGATTCCCTCCAACCCAGTTGAAAAGACATCGGCATACGTCTCCAGTAGATTGCTTAACTTGGCTTTGTCGTCATCGTTCTCTACGTTGAGAAGAAGTTTAGAAAATGCATTAGTTTTAATTATGGGACTTTGCAACACTCGTTTGTTTTCAAAATTCATTTGCCCATTCTCAAACTTTAGCGTGAGGTGCGTGTTGACCATGACATCTTGTCCGAGTAAGAAATCTTCTTGAAGTAGTTCATCCTCTGCGATGTATACTTGTGCTGTTGTTGTCATGTCATCAATGGCTATATCCACAATAATAGCTTCATTTAGTATTCGTGTGCCACCACAAATACCTTTCATCTGGATAGGGCACTTGCGTCGATCAGCACTGATTCCTTGAGCTACTGATTTGCGAACGATGCTTGCTTGGCTACCCGTATCAATGAATGCGTTATACGGCCTCGACTGCACGATTATTTCTTTGGTGAACCACTTGTCTCTATTCTCCGCACCCATGCGTCGAGCATTAGCTTCTGTTGGTTTGCAGCTCTCATTGCTTCCATGGAACTTATTGCATTTTCCGCAACGAGGATTTTTCTGTGGGCTCGGGCACACATTTGCGAAATGTCCCATCTCGCCACAATTAAAGCACTTCAGATTTTCTTTTGGCTTCGTTTCCTTTGCTTCAGTTTCTTGCTTCTGATCGAGATTGTTGCGTCTAACTGGATCATGTCTTACGTTTGGTAATCTTCCTCGATTTACAAAATACTCATCTGCGGTATCCCTCATTTGCTTCATTGTCGTGAACTTAATTGCTGCGATACTCTGCTGAAGCTCACGGTGTTGTAATCCTGAACGCGTATATCTTATGACTGCTGCTTCGCTTATATTGTATCGTACACCTAAGGCTGACATACGAAAACAATATTCCTTAACTGATTCTTTTGCCCGTCTGATAGCATTGGTCATCGCATAGTGAATCTCGGCTTCATCTGGTGTTGTTCCAAACTCATCGCGCAGGGCGTTTGCAAATGCTCTCCATGAGGTATGCACAACGGGCGACGAATCGAACCACATTTTAGCTGCACCTTTCAGCTGTGAATATATGGCGAGTAATAAGAATTTATCCTCCCACTTGTATGCGTTAATGACATTATCGACACGATCGATAAACTGCTCTACTGAAATAGCGTCTTTGTCACTCGGATCGAATTCTGGTAAGGTTCTGGCAATTTCCTTTACCGATGCTTGTCTCGTGTTCGCGTTGAATTGGCTTACTTGGATATTCTCATTAGCTGCATCCAACGAGTTTCCAATGGCTGCTGCCTGCTCGATTGCTGCTGAGCTTGTACTAGCTCCTGTGCTTGTACTAGCTTGTTGCTGATTGATTAACTGCATCATCATTTCCTTCAACTGCTGCATTTCACTTTGCAACTGCGTTATTACTGCTTTATCTGCATGATCTCCTGATGCATGCGGCATCTCTATTTCCTCTGATTGTTCAAATTCCACCAATCGTAGAATCAAATCACTGCGCGAACCTGCTGTCGCTAATTCTCTTTGTCTCAAAAGAACTTTCAATTGATCCACTTTCAATTCTGATATTTTCTGCATCTTTCTTTACTTGAAATACACACCCTGTATAAATCAAAAATCTGCAATGGCTGCTCGTGCGTTATCTCACGCAATTTGTTGTTGCTATTTCTTCGAATTGTGAAATTCCCTTGAAATTCACATATACATACAAGCACTTTCTGTGTATGTATGCCGACGCTGCGCAAAAACTTCTTAAGCTGCCAGAACACATCCGACACTTAATAATCCAAATCCAAAACCGTCTGCCACGTAGACCAAGGAACCAATCCCAATTTGCAATCTCTTTGGTCACCTAGACCGTGGAAACTCTTTCCATTGCAAACCTGGTACGCCGACGTTTTTTCTTTGACTGCGTTTATGCTGCTCTTCGGATAGGCGAACGCATCACTTATCTCACTTCTGAACTGAAAGACACTGGCTTCACTACTGGTGCTCCTGTCAGGCGATTCGTGCGAGAATCCTAGCCAAGTGAATAAATGCTCCGATTTAAATGATAATGAAATATTTATTAATAAAATATGAAATTAATGTCTCTTGCTGTTCTGTCTTTCACCAGTGCCAGTTCTCTTCTTCTTCTTCTATCGAATTATTTCATATCGATAACTTTAACATTCTGTTCGATTAACAGATTGGGCTGCCAACGCGATGCGATGTTTACACGTAGATGACTTGCTGTTGGCGTGCTCAGATATTGGTGAGATGGTAGAAGCTAAAAAAGCAATAACCTCTGCATTTCAGGTAGTCGACAAGGGTCCTGTTTCCAACTTTTTGGGTCTGGAAATCGAGCGGGAAGGCGAGACTGGAGCAATACTAATGGGTCAGCGCAACCACATTGCTGGTCTTCTTAGCGAGATGGGCATGAGTGCATGTCGAACAACAGCGACACCATTGGACCTCGGATTTTGCATACTTCCACATTTTTCATCAGATTGGTACCAAACTTTGTATTTAGGTATGTTATAATTTAAAAAAACCAATTTTTAATGCATGTCGAAAATATGCAAATTATATGCAAAAAATATGCAAAAAAAATATGCTAAAAATATGCAAAAAATATGCAAAATATGCATAATATATGCAAAATATGCATAATATATGCAAAATATGCAAAAAATATGCAAAACATGCAAAAAATATGCAAAATATGCAAAACATATGCAATCGAATTTCATCATAAAATTGATTTCTACAGTCGAAAATTGTTAAATCTAATAGCTGAAAAAGTGGGATCATCGTTTCCAGTCGCTAATTCCTTCATATGAAAATAATATAAAAAGAATTAATGGTCAATTTTATCATTTTACATTTACTCTGCCAGAATGTACATCAAGTATGTATATCGATTTTGCCAGCATCAGTCCAAGTGGCGTAGTGGTCGAAGTGATAAGTGCGCGGCATGCTAAACACGAGATTGGAGTTCGGATCTCAATCCGGTCGATGCAATGATTTTTAATTACATAACATTTTTAATTTTTTTTATATTTCTGGATTAGTAAACCAATTTTTTTTTGTTTTTCTCATTATTTTTACTTTTATTACATTTATTAAAATTTTAATATTTATTCCACCCTATGAATCGATTTTTGTATTATTATTTGATTTGTTAAATATACATTTTTGTTTGCATATTTTGCATATATTTTGAATATTTTGCATATATTTTGCATATTTTGCATATATTTTGCATATTTTGCATATTCTTTGCATATATTATGCATATGCATTTCATGCAAATATGCAAAAAAAAAAAAATATGCGCATCGTTTTCCACTCTATTTTTAACGAAACGAACTTTGGTGTTATCAGAATTCACCTATCTTATCCCTATAGGAACATGCAAATATGCAAAATCCGAGGTCTACTTATTATGTGTAGTTTTCTTTATTTTAATTTTAATCAAGAAGTTGCCAATATATCAAAATAAGAAAAATATTAAAATATCTACGGATCATGGGATTTGATGTTTCAAACCAATTCTTAGTTGCTGAAGTTAACTTCAATATCAAATTAAATTACATCAAATATCAAATTAATATACAGGCCTGTTCCGGATTTCACTTTTTATTTTATAGCATTTAGTGAAATGCATTTATTCACTTTCCATTAAGGCTAAGTATTTAAAAAAGCTCACTTTTTTCAAGTTTTTCACTTTATCGGTCTTAAACTCATCACCTCAAAGTGAAATAAATCCGTTGAACTTCGCCGAAATTATATTAGAGCAGGTTAAAGAAATTCACTTCCGCAAAATCTTACCGAAAGTGAAAACCGGAACAGGCCTGATAATTATATTTCTTAATAATAATAATCAATAATTCATTTATTAATTTATTATTAATTATTTATTACTTATTATTCATTTATTTCTAATTTCAATTAGTTACATGGCTTAAGAAATATAATCTAATAAATTTGATATTGATACTCATGTTCTTATATTTTCGAGAACTTAACAGAGTATTTAAAATTCGCCTAATAATCCTAAAAGTTTGATTAGATCATTTCAACTCAAGTGGGTGAATATTCCCAATTCTGTAAAATTACGTTTTGGCAAAGAGTTTCAAACCAAGAAGACCAGAAACTTTTTCGCATCTAAAATTGGATTGTGTGTTTTCAAAAAGACACAATTGTAATATGTGTTAAGAAATGGTGATAAAGGAAGGCAGAGAGAACTCAAATGTTTATGTGTAAAACGAATTAGAATAAAATAAAGAGTTGGAGCTCAAACTTTTAAGTTGTAGTTTCAATTCTAATCTTCATTTAATTAAATTGTTTATTGAATTAACAAAAAGTGCAAGAATTTTATATTGATGTCAAATTTAAAAATAACTAGCAACTTATATTAAATTAGACTATTTTAACAGGTCTTAATGTGGAGAGCATTTATGTTTAACAAAATTAAAAATACATTTTTTCAATTCATTTATTAATTTTTGAAAGGGGTGATTTAATAATTGATTAAAATACATTAAATTAAATAGCTTTGACATCCCAGTGAAATAATAATTTCCAAATTATAATACTCAAATGTACAATTAGGGTATTCAGAAACTCTAATATTTGTGTTATGTGGCAAAGTGTTATATGTTGTAATGACAACAAACACACAGAAAAAAGTATATCATATCAAACATGCCCTGGGGTATGTATACAAAATTCGTCGTATTGAGACAAAATTTTAAAAGAAGAAAGGTTGCCAGACTGTTAAAAGTATCTAACAAAATAAGGTCACACTTAGGTTGGTATTGATATTGGTTGTAAAAGTAAACAATATTTCTCTCTCCATTGGCTCTATGGCTAGAGTCACCGACCTGTCAGAATTAGAATTTTCAGTTAAATAACTAGGGTTCGAATCCCACAAATTAAAATTTTAGTGATTGTTCCTTAGACAGATTTTAAATTTAAATATAGGGATGCAAATTATTTTAAATTATTAAAATGGATTTTATACAGTGGCGAAAACATTAAAAAAGACAAGAGTAAAAGACGGTGACACCAAACGCATGAGCGTAAACGTAATAATGAGAATGCTTGCTTTATACAAAACAGCTGTTCATTGAAATTAAACTCATTGAACTGGGGATTTATCATAAATACGACAGCAGAAACTTAAAAAGGTCACTCACTAGCTACAGTGTTATCACTTTGCCACATAACACAAATATCATAGTTTCTGAATACCCTAAATATTTTCAAATTGTTTATAAAGTACAACATTGCTTTTTGAGCAATTTTGTGACACTGTTTCCCCGTGTGCTAGTGCTCTGTGTACCGGAAGGTGTGCGAGCCGCTGGACCGCCCATACGACCAGGTCCGGCAGTTCGACCCGCTGCTGTGGGTCCGGAGGCACCGCCGCATGCAAATACAAATGTATTGTCGAAAATGGCGACCGGTTGACTAGTCCATGTTCCACACACACACATCCTACATTTAACATAGTTCATACCTCTCATACCCCAATAAAAATGTTGCCGGCTTCCTCTCCTAACAGTCCCTCGATCCCCTGCCCCACATGGCTTGCGTCAGGCAGTTAATAGCTCGGCACATTCACTTTTTATTCATTTTAAATGCTCCGATATTGCAGATTTATGGGTTTTCAATTTGGGGAAAAGGGGCCATGAACAGACCTTCGACCAGCCGCTGTTGGCCTTTTGTGGCAGTTGTCCAGAGCTCGCCGGCTGCACTTAGCAGGCTTTTTGAAAACAATGCAACTCCAGCCCGGGCATCAATAAATAAACTGGCATAAATTACGCACAGACCAATGGCATATACACACCAAACTCACTCACACACACACAGACACTCGCACACACTCAGACAGAGAAAACAATGTGGATGATCTCGATTTGAGGCTAATTGACGTGACGTCACAGTTCACCCAAAGATACCAGTGGGCAATCAAAATAAAAGACTGTTGGGATTGAAAGTCAATACAATATTACGTTAAATAAACAGCTCTCGGAAAAATACGAGTACAACAATAACATCTACCACCTGAGCAGAGTTATTTGCTGTGAGAAAACAATTTACCATTGTGAATTTGTATATTCATACGTATATGGAAAATATTTAAAAAAAAAAAACAGATAATAACGATTTTCCGAATACTAATTGGGAATCGAATCTATAAAACACAAATAAAGTAACTGATTTAAAACTAGGATAATAAATATAAATGGTTTTACTCCTATTTTTTAGAAATACTTCTGACATTTCGAATACTAATTCCCTTATATCTGGAGATGTACAAATATTTTTAGATTGGGACAATTGATTGTTACAACATCGACATTTTCATATGTTTCACTTTAAAAATCTTTAACAATCAAAATGGGAATTCTGTTGAGAAATAGGTTCGATTAAATTTCAGTATTTCACGCAGATACAGATGTGTATTTCTTGCTTTTGATTTTTTTTGTCATTTTTGTTTTCAGATATTCCATTTGCAGATGATTTAATTCCTGTGGCTTTTCCATTTCTATTTCGTTTGCCACTTGAGAGTAAGACTACTGAACCTGGGCTTGTTGCCCTGTCAATTTCATTTTCAATTTCTTAGACCCCCACTGTGTATTTCTATTTCTCTACTTTCCAGCCAAATGCGGCCATAATTTGTCAAAAACAAAATGTATATACCCTCTACAGAAGGAGGAGAGGAATGAATGCTCTGTTGGTGGGCAACACGGGCGACGCGTTGATGGGCACTAAATAAATTGTATAGGGCAGCTTTAGTTACCGCTCCTTTAACATCTTGGAGGGGAAATAAAGGGGGGAGCGACCGTCACGCGGTCAAAAACACAACACAAGGCGCTTTCAGTGATAGCTGTGTTAGCGACCAGGATTCAATGCCGAGCACATACGCTTTTTGACTTTGAACATCCGATTGCCAAGGCATTTACTGTCCAGGACTCGACTACATTCGACTCGACTCGACGCTGCGTGTGTGTCTTCGAGCGCAAAAAATGTCAGTGCTGCTCCAGGAATCTCCTACTCTCTTTTGCTCTCTTGCTCTTTCTCTTCCGTCCTGCCTTACATCCATTTGGCGCCCCATTGTTGTTCCAATTGCGTCGCTGTAATTTGTAGCGCGCAATGAAGCATTTCCCTTGATTTTGCGGCATCTTTACTCGCCTCGTTAGTGGCCAACAAACGACAGCAGCCATGACAACGCCAACACCACGAAAAGGACCAACCAATTCGGGCAGGACTAGCAACACTGCTAGGGCAAAGCGAAGCATGGCAGGACAGGCAGGCAACCAGGAGGAGGCAACCAACATACCCAGGCTCCTCCTGGCAGTGGCGACTTGCGCCTGGCAACATGTCCTGATTTAATTGACAGGAAGTGCCACAGAAATTCGTGTGGTTTAGGTTTTTTAGCATGTTCATCAACCTTTTCGTACTAGGCTGCTAGGGTTGGCCCCTTCTCTGATTAAATTTCCCAAGGGTTTGATTAGAAACTTTTTTAAGTTTATTATTGCAGAAAATACAATTTTTGTTTTATTTCTTATTTAATTTATATAATTCAATTAATTTATATAATAATTAATATTGTATAGCTTAAAAAAATTTAAAAGTTATTGGCGCGACAAACAATTAAAGTTACTCGACAACTCTAAATTCTGAAATTCGGACAAAAAATGTTACATTATTCTCATGGCATCGGATGCCAGTGAACTTAGCGATGATTTCATCTCGCTCAAAATTGTTCAGGTGATTGGACTGTGGCACGGAGAAATGAAATTGACGTCAAATTCAAGTGGAAGAGATTTCTGTGGCATACCTGAATATTTCTAGACTTAAAATATTTTCGAAAATTTTAAATAAATGATTTGCAAAACTTAAAAATAAATGCAAACATATTTCTTGGATACCAGCCCAATATTTAAATATGCTATGCTTCCCTTAATAAGAATATTTTTGATACAATTAAATATATTAAAAACATTCACAAAGAGATTAAATATAACTAAAGAAACTAAAAATATGCAGGCATGCCACAGAAATCACTAAAGAAATCGATTTCAGAGAAAAGCAATTCCACTTCGAAAATTTCTTCGTGCCACAGAACTTTGAGTAATTTATAGTTTTTAGCATGTTCACCAACCTTTTCGAACTAGGCTGCTAGGGCTGGCCCCTTCTCAGATTAAATTTCCCAAGGGTTTGTTTAGCAACTTTTTTAGGTTTATCATTGCAGAATATCAAATTTTAATTTTAATTCTTATTTAATGTATATAATTAAATTTATTTATATAATAATTGATATTGTATAGCTTAAAAAAATTTAAAAGTTACTGGCGCGGCAAACAATAAAAGTTTCTCGACAACTCTAAATTCAAAAATTCGGACAAAAAATGTGACATTATTCTCATGGCATCGGACGCCAGTGAATTGAGCGATGATTTCACCTCACTCAAAATTGTTCAGGTGATTGGACTGTGGCACGGAGAAATGAAATTGACGTGAAAGTCAAGTGACAGAGATTTCTGTGGCATGCCTGATGATGTTATTAAATCAATATTGAGTATGAAAAAAAAATCGGATATGCATTAATTGATTGGTATTCGATTAATAGACTCTTTCTAAATACCCCCTCTAAAAATAATGCGAAATCGAAATAAACAAAAATTCGCAGATTATTAAGATCATGATTACAAAATTTTTGTAAAAATCATGTAAATATAACATACAAAAGGAAATCTGCAAAATGAAAATGCCAAATGGCATGCTTAAGTTAATAGACTCTCTATTTTAAAACCAAAGGCGAGAGAAAAACTTCACCTTGGGACTAACCAACACAAATACAAGCAAAATCATCGTCGTTGTCGTTGCAGTCGCAATCGCAGTCATCGTTAGCGTCGCTTTTGCCTTTTGTTGACGCAAAAAAATTCGAAGCTTGTGGAAAAAGTTGTCGCTAAAATGTGGAGAAAGTTACCGCAACAACTGGCGGATACGACTAGATGGCAGAAGGAATGGTTGGTTGGTTGCATAGGAACGCCATGCCACGCCAGGTTGCCACAGTTGCATTGTTGACCCATTTGCTGGCCCATACCCGACAAGTTGATTGCGGAAATTGCAATTGGAAAACTGCCCAAGGGAGCTGCCAGCATTCAGACGGCCAGGCATTCAGAGAGACAGAGTGAGACAGTTGGACAGTTGCTGTATCTAATGGTACTCACGTGACATTAACCAAAATTGCTAGGCCCGATGTGATCAGCATGATCTTGGCATCCATTTCATAGTCACCGCTTATGAGACGTCCATTTGCTAGCCATACCAGGATGCCAGTGATGACCCAGATCATAAACACGGAGGCCATGGCACCAATCACCTCCGCCCGGTACCAACCAAAGGACATCCTGTCAAAGATAGAAATTAGTTAAGGTAACTTTTCAAAAGTAATAATTGCAGTAGGGAAAGAAAATATCTTGATTAACTTTGACGATTGTTATCCAATCATAATGCAATTTTCTGAATAGTTTACTGATAAGTTTAATTGTTTAAAACTATGACTACTTAACTAAATAAAATACCGATTTATGTTTCCCCTCCATTTCTTTTCTTACATTTCAGAACGGATCTATTTTTTAATATATTTAACAGTTGGCTTGCCACAAAGTAAAAAACAAGAAAACTGTAAAAAAAAGAAAAAAATTAACACTACCTAGGAACTATCCCTAATGGTTGGGATAGTCATATGAAATCATTGCATTAAATCAGATGATAAAGCAATTTTCATAAACATGACCTTCCTTACCTATGAGATAGCAGCGAGGGGAAAGTTATAGCATAAAATTAACATAAGTTGATAAATGCGACCCAAAAATTAGTCAAATGCCATTTTAATTTGAGTGTCTCGAGCTTGGGGTGCGGCAAGTAGTGTCCAGAGGTGGGAAAGACTCAAAATTTGGGTTGTGTTGGGTTTGGTTTGGCTGGCTTTAGATATGTTCCCTAATGTAATTAGCGCATTGCATGTACGGACACTTTGGTGGGTTCAAAGTCAACACCTGAACGAAAGCGACGCTCGTTCATTTAAAGCACCGCGTCCGCCAGGGGGCGCCACTCTCGTTATAAAATTGAAATAATGGCAATGCCAACCATTTTTGTCTCCCGCCAAGCTGACTGCCTGCTAACTAATGCGACACCGGCAGCAACTACAACAAAATGCGAGCAACGAATGTCTCGCCATAATAATACAATTTAATTTTCAGCAAACATCCGTCTCTCCGCCAACCCCTTTGCCCCTTTAGCAGATTGCGTCAATGTATGGCCCCTTCATATACAATATATATATGTGTATATGTATGTGTGTGTGAGTGTCATTGTGGGGTCTGTTGCAGCTTGCAAGTGCAGCCATTTGGTTAATGACCGCCTGCCGGCTCCCTGGTTTCGGTTTCTGTTTCCGTTGCTGTTGCAGCAACGAGCCAAAGGCGCAACGCGACGGCTGCCACCTCACAGAGGCCCAGAACCTGGCGAATCGTGGCACATTGGGCTGGATTATGGCCAAAACTAACATAAAGTAGCAGAAAAAACACAAGATATTCGTGCGGTCAAGTGCAACAGTTAATTGGTTAGCATTTCGAAACGGGCAAATTAATACCAGTTCCACATGTTTTAAAGGTCATAAAACAATGATATATGGGAGCAGTAAAAGTCACGTACTGAATGAATTTGGGAAGCTTAAGCTTATTGTGGGAGAGCAAGTTGAAGAATTGCAGAAATAATTTATGGAAGAAGATAGTTTACTTTAATGAAATATTTTCAAATTGAATTCAGTTGAAAAAATAGCATGAAAAATAACAATAAAAATTGAACTATAACTGATTGCTCCAACTGAATTAACTGTAAGATCAAAGATCGTTTAAATAGAATTGGACTTCTTCATAAAACTAACATAATTCTAATACACAGTTATTATAAAATTATGTAAATCGTTTCCTCATCTTTGGAATCCTAGTCTTATTCAAATGGGTTTAAATTATAAAAATTTATAAAAAATTTACGTCTTGTGAAATTTTCTTCGACTTTTGTAGAAAACTGTTTTGTGCTATTACTTCGACTGCTACTTTTGTTTTTTTCAGAAGCATAAGCAGAAGCAAAATCAACAGAAATGAAAATTTTTCCAGTTTTTTAAACACTGATTTTGACGATTACACTAAGCAGAACAGTAAGATTGTAAGATGAACCATTCTTAGAAACAGGGATTAAAACCAAAAAGAATATCGGTATCAGTTACAGTTTCATTTCATTTTATTTTATTAATAATATTTTATTTATTTCATTCACACATTTATTTCACATATTCTTCAGTTTGATGTAGCTTAGTTACATTTAAACAATTTTAATATTTCATTTAACAAATTAATTTTTTTTGCGCTTATTAAGTGCTATGAAAGTTCGTTCATGATTATAACAAATAAAAATTAAAAATTAATCATAAGAAAATTAAAATCAAAAATCTAAATTTAAAATGAAAAATATTTTTTTTTTTATGTATGAATAACCGAAATTAACCCTCATAAATGAAACGGTTACTAAACGGTTATTTCGGTTTACAGAGTTTCGGCTTAAAGGTTTCGGTCAAATGAAAATTTTCTTTTTCGGTTACTGTTTCAGTTACGGTTTTAAATTTTGATCGGTTTTTAACGGTTAAAGGTTACGGTTTCGGTTAGGGTTTTATTCCCTGCTTAGAAATGTATTAAAAGTTTAATTTAAAATAAGTTTTTCAATCTGCTTTCAATAAAAAATTTAAAAAAAGGGAGATGTTATGGAAAAAATGTTGCGATCGATCCGATCCGTGCGACACTTGGGTTCACTTCGATTGTTAAAAAACCATAAACTTTTCTGATTTCAAATAAGTTATTTCTGCATTCTATAATACTCAGCTTTCTTTAAGATATCTCTAAAAATTACAAATTAAATAGAAAATTTAAAAGTAACTTCCATTTTGTGTAGCGTGCGCTAGACAATATTATGAACAATTATTTTGCAAAAAGTAACTGTAATGAAATCTTTCAGCACTATACAAAACTTGACGGTTTATCTTTAAAAAGCACAACATTTTTGTATATTTTCATCTACAAAATCGTACGAATGTTACGTGCGACACGCAGGATTAGCCCATGTGTACATTGTTATTGTTGTTAAAAATAAATAACCTTATGCACAAAATTTTCTTGATCTTAAAAAAATAATTAAATTATACTAATTAATTTCGAAAACCTAAAGAATATGAATAATTGAATATTACTGCATTAAAAAGCTGGTTCGCAACTTGATTCCAAGAATTTCCTTTATCATAGAAGCTTAAAAACAAATCTTTGTTAACATATTGAAATTGTTACTCTTTTCAAGGTATACCCCGAAGACTTAAATAAAAATCATGCGATTAAATGGCTTATTCAAAAAAGGTTGAAAGAAGCGCTTCCGATATTAAAAGGCCCTTTTTATGATTTGGTGCTTTAAATATGTGGTATATAAAATATATATCTCTCTTTCCATTCGTTTTAAGAATTGTGATTACTTTTTATTATTTCGTCAATTGTTGTTAGTTGATCTTGAGGATGTGTACCAATGTGCACTGTTTAGTGTTTCGTTTGTGTTCTGCGTTTCTGCGTTTGCCTTTGCAATTGTGCAAATGTGTTTTGTTTTGATAAATTAGGCTTGTCAACTTGGCAACGGCAGCGGGAATAGAATAGGGGATGGGTATATGGATGGTGCTACGGCAACTGCAAGGCTCCCACCGGGAGAGCGGTAGAGCGGGAGAGAGAAGAGAGGAGAGAGGGAAGAAAGAAACGCTAGCACGGCACCAGAAAATTTACAAAATTACCATGCAACACGCTTGAAACTGCAAAAGTATTTCATTATTCACTTTGTGGCTGCAGTCGAGTCGTCGAGTGAGTGAGATTTTTGCATGAATGAGCAGAACGTGCCAGGCGGGAACCAGACAACAGACGGGAGGAGCAGGAGGAATACGAGAACAAGATGGATGCAAAACACCCACCACTCGATGGGTTGCCTCAGAATTAGCCCCCTTCTATTACCCGACGAACGAAAGGCAGTTCCCAAAGACCAATTGGAAAATGTGCAACGGCCAAATAGTATACGCAGCATCAGCAGCAGAAACAGAAACAGAAACAGAAGCAAATGTACAAACAGCAACTGCAAAAGCAGCAGCAACTGAGCAGCAGGCAGTGCAAATTTGGAAACAGGCTTTTCGCCTAATTAGACGAAGGCGAGAGGAGTTGAAACAGCGCAAAGTGGATGTAGAATGAGGGATGAGGGATGAGAGATGGCAATGAGGCCCAATGCCAGCCAAGCGGCAAGAATGATGCCAACAATTTTACAAAAGATCTCATTTCTTGGTAATACTTGGATACTCTCTGCTGTGTCCCATATAATAAGCTAGAAGGCATGTGATATATGGGATACAGCTGACCTGGTCATAGATCTAGTAAAGACGTTCAGAATTCTTTAATATTTATAACATTATATAGATGAAATATCTGAAAGAACTACAAAATGCTTAAATGCTTATATTATTAAAAGATATTCCCCGAATGTTGTGTAGAATGCTAAAGAAAATAAGATATTATGAAAAAATGTATTATCTGAAATCCCGGGTAGTACACTTAACAACAATATGTTGGGTAAGCTTTTTACTATATATTATTGTAAAACTGCTTAATGGAAAAGTATTCTAGAGAATCTAACTAAAGTTCCCGTTAGTTGTACATAAAAATAGACAAAAGATTCAAGTACTTACCACTTTTTGGAAATCTAAATGAGAAATCTATGAAGTCAAATTCAATGTGATAAATTACTCAGTTAACCAGATCGTTGGTACTTCTATAATTATGGAAAAATTCATTCACTTTATATGTTTGTATTTATAGTCGTTATATCGGTAAGCATACAACTGTATAAAATATCAAACCAATTA
Source organism: Drosophila subquinaria (assembly GCA_037043405.1). NCBI lineage: Eukaryota > Metazoa > Arthropoda > Insecta > Diptera > Drosophilidae > Drosophila > Drosophila subquinaria. The sequence continues at coordinate 7,598 of JBAMBL010001046.1, read as the reverse complement.
TAGTAACCTATCTTGCAGTTTATTTAAAAATTGTTATACTTCTGACGCATTGGTCTCAAATTCCTGTTTGCGATGCCGTTTAGCACGAGGAAACGCACAGGAATTTTGAGCATCGCATCAAAACGTACTTCGAAGTTGGCAGGCAAAAACAAAACAAAAAAAACTTTTGGTTTTTATTGATTTCTCTTAGACTTTGTCAGTTCATCGCCAGTCGTCTTGTGCTGCACTTACCGTTGCGTGGATGGACGTCCTGCTATCCAGATGGAAAACAGTGAGATCATAAAGCTGGCAAAATCGGTAAGCAAGTGTGCGGCATCTGTTGCAATGGCCAAGCTCTTCGATAAGACGCCACCTGTCGGACGGAGAGTAAGGAGTAAATAAATGCTCAAAAAATTAACTTGCAATCTGTGGGGATAGTGCAGGAGACAAAGGACACAGGACACGGGACACGGGACAAAGCTGAGTCCACAATCCCCGCCTGGCATCGCTTGGTTAGCTGAACAGCAAAGAGGAGGTGTTGCCGACTCTTTCACTGAACGGACAGACAACAATTTCGATTTGGAGGAATAAATGGAGAAGTGGAGAAAGCAAAGGCAAAAGAGAAATCGAAATCGCAAAGGTAGGGGCAGGGGCAGGGGCAAGGATAGGGCCAGGGGCACAAAGTGTGCCACATTGTAGGTAATTGCAAAGCGATTAACAGCAACAGCCGACAATGGGGACGACAACGTCGCATTGGCAGAGTTTGAGAACTAAATGTTTATTGTATAACAGCCCACTCCATAAAAGTGGAGTGAGGAAGGGAGGGAGATAGGGATGGTTCGCCACGATGACAGAAAGTAAGCTCATCCGGTCGCCATATTGTTGCACTTCCGGTGCTCAGTTTTTAATCGTCTCGTCGTATCGTGCCGTCCTTTTTTGCACGCTTTGTTTGACTGACATTTTACTCAACCTTTTTTCATCTACTTTGCTTTTCTTTTTCTTTACTTGCCGAGTTCTCTGAAGTGAATAAAATTAGTTGGGGAATTTGAAAAGAAAAATCAAAATAAAAAACACAGAAAAATCAAGTGGGAAAGGCTATAGTCCCGACAATAGGATACCCGTTACTTACTTAAATAAATTGAAAATTTTTTTTATTGCATTCTTTTAGGCACTTATATTGCTTAAAAGCTTTAATAAGCCATTACCCGCTTTCTATTTGTTCGATCTTGTTACGATTGAGTTGAATGATAGGTAATAATAGTAGGTAACGGTAATGAGAAATAAAAACTTAAAATCTTGAAAACTGTGCGTGTGGTGGCTTTTCGCGATTTACAAAGGCGGAAAGGGGTGTGGCAAAGTTTTGAAACAAACTTGAATTTATTATAAAATTTATAATTTATTATACATAAACTATGAAGACAATTATTTATTTCGAATTTATTATTTAGTTATTTAAATGCAATTTTATGCTGTTCATTATCAGCTCAAGAGTAACAAGTATTTCACTTCATCCATTAGCTCAAATTAAAATGCTGCCTGCATTGCTCACTGTAGTAATTAAATTTCAGATCTTCATTCCTGCATTCCGTTGAGTAGTGCATCACTTTCAGATTGCAAGTGTTTATGCTTTGTTTGCAAGCCAGCCAAATACATATACAGTAAGCGTTCTATATAGGCAACCCCTATACAAACAACATTCTAGTGTAGCAACCTATGTATAAGCAACTTTTATAAGTTCAACATTCTATACAAGCAGCTACAGTTTAATTTATCATTTTTATTTTCATTCTACCGTAAAAATGGAGGAGAAAGGTAGAATATCAACTTCTTCAAAGCCATTTAAAGCGATTTCAAAAGTACCGGAACTTCCATGGGAGAGGACGATATACCTTTGCTTAGACAGTACAATTTCTCATTTGAAAATGATTTCCCTGAATACGAAATAATGAAACTGAGGAATGTACTCCTCTTTCTATAAAAGCAACTTTTTCCATAAAAGCAACGTTTTTTAAAAATTGGGTCAGGTTAGTTACTTATATAGAGCGCTTACTTTATTTTTTTTAGCTTTGTTCCAGAATTCCGAATTGTGATTTAAGCTTAGATTACAACCTTGCCATAGTTAATTTAGGAAATATTTCTACAGTTTATAGAGCAAACTAACGAAGTATTTTCCATGCGAGTCAAGTTAAGTTCAATATCACATTTCATCCCTACATTCGTGTTGTGTTATTCTTCACTTTCAGATGGCAACCTTGTGTACCTATATTATTTATTTTAATAGTTTTTAAATCTAAATGTTGGTTTTTATCAAGTTTTGCAATTGAAGCGCTATCAAAAATTGTTTCATTTTGAATTTTAACAATCTATACAACATTTACGCTTGTTCTCCTTACAATAGCGATTAAATTTCAGAAAGCAAGGCAGTTAAAACAATTTCGTTTCACTCCTGCTGAAATTAATCATTCCAACATTCACTTCTAGATTGCTATTCAATGCCAGTAAAAAGTTCAACCCGAAAATAAACACACAGAAATCAAGGCAACAATTCTAAAGATTCAGAAATACCAAAACTAACTGAAATTTTGTGTCTTTTTCTCACTATCCCGTAAGACATTTTTAAAAATACAAGCTGGACCAAGGGGCATATGGAAAGTTTGCCCAGTCTGCCCCAGGGATGCTGCCAGCTACGCCACCTCGCACTCCCTTTTTCAGCCACAGAGTCTCTTTTTCTTCTGTGTTTTTCATCTACGGTGCATCCTCGTTCTTTGCCATCTGTTATGCCGTTTACATGTTTACAAAACAGGCATTTAAATTTATTTAACATGGTACGTGAATAATGACCATCAACGCTGTTTGCTATGGTTGCCACGACTCGGTAGACCATTCATATGCCCCCATATCCTGATTTTGCTCACAGAGAGCTGGAAGCCTGGTATGGCTGGGAACCAGAGTTTCCCGGTTTTGGTGTCAGCGACAGGCTCGGCCTTTTGGTCGGGTCGGGTCGAGTCGAGTCGTGTCTTTGGGTTGGCCAGGAGCAGCCTATTAAATACTTTATTGCATTTGTCGCAGCCGTATTTCATGCATTGTCATTTCCGTTGCATTTTCTTTGCACTCTTTTACTTTGCTTCTCCTGATTCCCCCCCTTTGCCACTTTCGTGTTGTGCAGTTATCCTTTGTTCCATGGATGAGGGGCTCCGGGAAGATTGCAGCAGGAGCAAAAGCAAAAGCTTGAACTGAAGGACGTCGTCTGTCTTCTTCGCCTTCTTCGACTCTCCTTCTGTACAATAGCGGCAACAATGCCAGCAGCGAAATTAAATTCCAGTGCATAACCAAGGCTTGGGCCAAGCGCACAGGTACGAATTCCCAATTTCACCTATTAGAGCTGCACACACAGTTTGCCGCTTCGACTGGCAGCTTCTCCAGCTACTTGCTACTTGCTTCTTGGAGCCTTGGCTCCTTCCATCTCCTGCACGTGCATGCATAAAAATCATAAAAATCATCATACTTGCAATTTAAACAACTCCAATCCATCTGCATCTTTAATTGGTCACATTCCTCGGCTCCTTCTGTTTGTTTGCGTCAATGTGTGGGAGTGTGGCACGGAATCCGAAAGACGTCTCCCAGTGTTGGCCATGGCTACTTGGCATTGATTAAAGTCTCGAACTCTCTTTCCCCCGAACGCGAGAAACATGCACACCTCGTGAATAATAAAAGATCAACTTTCATACAAAGTAGTAATTATATACAAATAAATATTGTCGCTCGTTCTTAAATAGAAGCAAGAAGAGTAAATTATATAGTGCACTTAACTCCACAGGTTTTAAAGGGCATTTTAGGTAACATCAGCTTTAATTTCTAACCGCCCGATAAATCAGTTCGGAAATCAGAAACAGAAATTTGCATTCCTTTAGAAAACGATCGAACTCCATATAACTTACATATATAGTAATTATAAATCAACAGAATCAAGGCTTAGAATTAGTACCTTACATACTTAAACACTTTTAAATAGCATACCTCTTCGAATATAGACAGACCTTCGAATTTCTTTATCCTCTTGAGCTTGAACAAATCCACAGCACATAATCCGAGCATTTCACTTATGATAACAACACAACAATAGAAAAATTACACTGGAAAACTTATTCACTGATTCGAATGGTGATTGCGATTCTCGAGATGAGACTCAGCTGAATCGCGCTTAACGAGAGACTGTTGCATGGCAAACATTTTGAATTCACTATGGACTAGAAACTTGACGTTTTAGAGACATGATTCGCGTATTATTCAGGTGCTTGTTAGTTGAGACGACAATAAATGATTAGGCATCATGTTGCATGGCTGATGTTAAAATTGAATGTTGGCCAGGAGACGAGCAGCCTCGTCTAGACATGATGTAATGTCATTTTAGGTCCTTCGCCTGCCAATAAATCCAATCAGTAGAGTAAAGAGGACGCTACAAATACATGTTGTATGTACTATTTACTTATCGAAGAGGAAATTAAAATACAGAGCTTGCATAGTTTGTACACCAATTTTTGCCCATTTTCGTTACAGAAAAATGAGCTGGGCATTTATTTGGCTGCGTTGTCATACGTAAATTATGAGCCCGCTCTGGCAATTTATGGCATATGGTAATAGTCCAAGCATAAATTTTGATTACGACCAGGCTACACAGCTGCTGCCACTGCCTTTTGGCCACCGCAAAATTGATACCAAGTTTGCAACGTTGGAAATCATCAACTGATTGATGACTAAGCGTTAAACCCACCGCACGAGGTGTACTTAGAGCAGTGCCAAGGAGAAGAAGCCGGAGTAGGAGAAGTAGCCTGAGGAACCCCCTTAGACTTGATGACTTTTTCCGAGAAAAATATATAGAGGAATCACATCTTCAAAACCACGGGTGATAAATTACATCCTCAGCAATAGTGATGCAAAAATCCAGACTGTAGTTATGTAAAAATCAATACTGTAGCCACCTAAATTTTTTAAGAGTTTCGGTTCGGTGGTTTAAACCGTAAAGCGAGATTTAGGTTCGGTTCGCGAGTCGGTTTATACACTCTCTTAAATCTAAGGCTTTGGTTCAAAACAAGTTTAAATTGAATCAAAAAAATATATTAATTGTTTCATTAAGTCAAAAACCCGAACCAAGCAGGTTCTGTGAGGTTCGGTTCAAAACCGGTTTGTAGCATTGGTAAAAATAAATTTAAACATTGATGAATCGATGATTGCGTAAGCCATTCTTAAATTATTTAGTTCAATGTTTTTTTCCGATAAATCGGGTGAAATAAATTGATTATCAAATTAATTTGTTTGAAATTAGTAGATTTCTTTATATTGTCTACTATATTTGTCTGTTGTGTAAATTATTTTCAAAGAGCAAAGATTTTCATGAGTCCTTAAAATTGCATATAAATAATATCCAATAAGATATCCAGAAATTAAAAACCAAGTTGTACTTTTTTTTTTTTAAAAATTTTAGCATTTTTATGGAAAGTTAATGAATTGAGAAATCTGTCTAATTTTTCCAATGTATCGTTCCTGGCTGCGAGATCCCTGTTCATTTTTGCACTAAGTTTCAGACTTGTTAAATTCTACCTTGAGCTTTGCTTGAAATCTTCTTGAAACCGGCGATGCTGCGGAATCTCTAGCCTACCCGAGAGCAAGGAACCGGAAAAGGTTTCCGGATAAGGATTTAAGATAATAAAATTTTTAACTCCATTCTTAGAAGGATGTTAAGGAGGAGAAGAAGGAGGTTAAGGAGGAAAAGAAGGAGTAGGAGGAGGATGGAGGCAAGGAAATTTGCTTACCGCTTGCTGGTATGCAAACCATCTTCAGACACGGTGGCTTTGTCATCGCCATTGTCGTCGCCTGTCGATAAACACAACTGTCGTATATTTCCACTTCCGTGACGTCTATCAATTAGCGCGCATTACCGGGTAATAGCACACAAATTGAGCAAATAATTTTCGATTTTCAACAGAACTGAAGAAACAAACGTACTAACAGAGAAAAATATATGAAAGCTTGGGGAAAAATGCTGTGAAAACTAATTTTGTTGTTTTTTTTTCGTTTTTGATTTTTGCTTTCTGTTGTAATTTGCATTGACTTTTGCTGCTGCGTTTTCTTGATAATTTATGAACGACTGCAAATTGCTGGGCGCTGATTGAAAGCGACACGAAAATTGGCGCCGTTTATCGGGCACCCCCTCGCTTGCTCACTTCATGCTTAGGTGAAATAAACCCATTTTAAAAACTTACCTTCAACTTCAATGTTGTTCGAGCGTCCATGCAAACAGAAAATCTGTGTATTTTGTGTAAGCGGTGCATTGTTGTTGTTGCCATTGCACTATAGGTCAAATGGACCATTTTTCTGATATAAAGTAATAACTCAAAGGCTTATTAGGTTTTCCGTGTTAAATTTTTGGGTACCATTCTAGATCAAATTTGGAAATAGTTTTGAAAAAATATATATACAAAACAAATATTTTTTAATTTATTTTTCATAAATATTAAAGTAATGTTTTTTTATCCAGTTATTTCAAATTTTTTTGTTTTTTTATTTTTTTAGGATCATATTTTGGATTTTATTTTCGGACTAAAAAATTTTCGTAACTAAAAAAGCTATGTTTTATTGTTGTCTGTGTAGTATATACTGCATATGTATGCATGTTGGCTTAAATGTGTGCATGCGAATGATCGAATTGAGTACTATAAAGTTTCGTATTTCGATGTTTTCGATGCTTTAATTGTATTTGGTATTTTTTCAATCTCTCTCACCCTCACAAAATACCAGATAAAATGGAAAAGTTATACGAATACCAAACACAAAAGGGAATTAAACCGCTTGATGGCTGCCAAGCGTGGTGTTTAACCAACACAATGTAAGCGCATGCTACGCCCCCACCCCCGCCCTGGACTTCTCTCTCACTGTCCTAAATGCGCGTAATGAACAACAGAAATAAAAAAATACGCCGAAGCGAACAAAGTGCATGAAAAGGGTTTTTTTGATAGGTGCTGAAACTGAAAACTGCAACGAAAAATTCAATTTGAAGTTTTGTTACTTAACCCAAACTACGGCGACTAATTAATGCCACGCCTCCTCCCCGCGTTCGTTCACCAGCCCCATTATCAACGGTAGCGACGACAGCGACGCGTCGTTGTAAGCGTATGTACATACATATGTGTGGTTCTCTGTGTGGGTGGCTGGGTGTGATGTGCCCGTTGATAAGTTTTCTGTATGTGTTTGGTTCTTCAGTGCGTAAGTATGTGTGTGTGAGTGTGGGTTGGCGTAATTTTTACTACAAAAAGTGCAAATGGCGCTAAACTACTTGCTCTGCAAGTTTGCAGCGCAATTGCAACAAAAAGAAAGAGTAAAAAGGATAGAAAATATGTAGCTACTTCACTTTTAGCGCATTTTATCAGCGAGCGCAAGTTTCGAGGCCTTTTCACACCTCTGACAGTTGTCAGGAATCCCACGGTCCGTCGGTCTCACGCCTATTTAACAAATCAGCAGCTCATTTGGCGACTTGGCCGCCTTTTTATGTTAATTTTTCCAAGATTTTGAAGGAGTTTGCAGAAATTCGGATAACTTTTCTATATGTATAATGAATGAAGTGT
>JBAMBL010001044.1:0-20092 GCA_037043405.1 Drosophila subquinaria | reverse complement strand
TTGGAGCACAAGAAGCTACCAGTTAAGAGGTTTTTCGATGAGGTTTTCGATATTCAAAAAGCACTGTTTGACATAGTTACTGCAAATGAGACGAACATGGTAGCAGTGGAGGTCAAGAAAGAACATCATGCAGCGACTTGTTTGGAAGCTTTTGTCACAGGACTCAGGGGTAGTTTGGGTACCTACGTGAGAGGCAAGGAGCCAGAGACTCTACAAAAAGCTTTCGCATATGCTACCAAGGAGAGGGATATATATTTGCGGAAACAGGAGTTTGGCGGCCGAAACGATCGTAACGGAGGTAATTTTGACAGGAACGATCGTAACGGAGGCAATTTCGGCAGGAACCAAAACTACAGGAACGACCAGCATGACAGATACGACAGGCAAGATAGGGGAAGATATTCTGGAGGTAACCAAGCAAGACGTTATAATAATGACGACAGACAAAGACGTGATTGGGATAGGAATGGACCATACCGATCAAGGTATGAGGGAAACAATAACAATTCCAATCAACGGGCTATAATGCCTAAGCAAGAGAATGATTCGAACAAACAGAACGGACCAAGACAATGGAACAGATTTAGGACCTCAGGGGACACGAATTTGAATAACATCGAACAGGACAGTAGCGGACACAGCAGTCATAATATTGACGAAGAAGGAAATTTTCGGTCAGAAGCCTCAAGAAAACAGACGTAACAAACTAACACCTAGGTTCTCTACACAACAGGTAAAACAGGATATGGGGCCAACACTAGTAACGGAGAAAGATCAAAAAATACACAAGTCGAAAATTAAAAGACGAAAAAACTGACATGACAAAAATATTATTATTTTTTCAGAATCACCATGACCTGGGGACAAGATATGACCATAAGAGAAATAAGGAGAGAGGAACAAATAGCAAAGTTGGACCTCGGACAGGCAAGGTTAATCAAGGGATATAAACAGTTCAATCATATTATAAAGTTAGGAGAATATACTGAGAACATTCTAGGGTTAGAAAAAGCTTTAGGATCAATCCAAAGTACCGATTTCTCGAGAGAAACAGTTAGTATTTTGAAAACAAAATTACAACAGGTAAAGGACAAATTATATACAATTTTACCTAGACAGAGACAGAGACGAGGAATTTTCAACGGACTAGGCAGTATAATAAAGGTAGTGACGGGGAACATGGACGCGAATGATCAGGAAAAAATAGAAAAGGCCCTTGAAGATAGAGAACAGAGAACAAATAATATGAGTGAAATAATTAACGAGCAAACAGAGTTCGATAAAGAAGTAATCATAAGATTCAATAACATTACAGAACATATTAATAAAGAACAAAACATTATAACTAATTTTTTAAGTAATTATAAAAAAGATATGTATAAGGAACTAAGCAAAGAACACAATGAAATTCTTGTTCTACAATATGTAAATCGAATTAACCTAAATATTGATCTATTAAACACACACCTCACAAATATAGAAGAAAGTATACTTTTGTCAAAATTAAAATTAATTCCAACATTCATATTGTCCCAAACCGAAATCGAAAAAATGATAACTTTTATAGAAAAACAAAAATTAGAAATAATATCAGACGAACACTTATATAGATTGCTACAATTAACAGCGGTTGTTAATGGGACAGATATTATTTTCCAAGTTGATGTACCAATCTTTGAAGAAAAACAGTATACACTATATCATGTCATTCCGTTGCCTGTCAATAATAGTTGTTATTTAAGTATACCGAAATATGCCATAGCAAATAATGTTAAGCTTAAATTTTTAAATCGAAAATGTCAGAGAATACACGACACATATGTTTGCGAGAGTAGGGACACTGAAATAAACAAGTCGGACGCTGAATGCTTACGAGGAATCTGGCGACAGGATACAGCGACATGCGACATCAGAAGGATTGGAGAGCACGAAATGATATTGGAAATGGAGGAGCAGACAATCTTTATATTCAACGCGCAGAACCTAATGATAAATTCAACTTGCGATGACCCAAGAAGCATAAATGGATCAGCGGTAATCACTTATAACAACTGTTCGGTTCTAATTAAAGGCATTAGATATGAACAACCCACCAACACGATCGAGATGCCGATCAGGCTGACATTAGAAGCTCCACCTAAGGTTATAATCAACAATACATTGGACGAGATAAACCTAGAGGCCCTGGACTACGCACACATGAAAAATCTAGGCAGACTATTGGAAATAGAAAGGATCGGATCCAACCATACCATAATGGGTTACGTCGCACTAATACTGGTACTGATGATGGCGGTGCTAATAACAGCAAAATTAGCTAAACGGACAACCTTTACCCCCGGAACCAACAGGGTCGATGTCGCGCTGGACATGCCTTCGTTTTGGCCATCGCTCCATTCTAGGGGGGGAGGAGTTACCATGCTGGTACCCGCCGTCTCCCCGCCTCCTAAACCAGCTAGAGGGCAACGTCTCTAAGTACGTTGGACTACATAGTAACAATCCTCGACTCAGCACTACAAATGGAACGGACGTCGTTTCGAAACATTTCGAAACTCAACACCGCCCACGACGTTGGAGTGCATCATCAGCAGATTCTCGACAGCAGCAACTCCGCAACATATTAGCTTAGGGACTTTATCCCTCAACATTTCTATATTGTAAACTTTAGCTATAAGTAATGTTAAGATTGAGAATACAGTTCAGTTGAAGTTTAAAGCAAAGACAAACCAGAGCGTTTTTATTTAAAATCATTTATTGTACTGAACCAGCGGCCAACTCTTCATATCTTCATATCAACACCGTGGACATCAAGGCTACTACTTCTACCAACTTATAACTCGTGCACTTCTTACCCGTTGCAGTTCTCTGATTGCAATGTATAAAATTCGGGGGTGGGTTTCGCTGGGACGTCGCACACACGACTCGCGTCGAGGCATTTTTGACCCTTTTTTATGGCCGTCATAAAACTCGTGCTGCCGGCGAGCCGCGACCTTTTATAATTTATAATTTCAAAATTCAAAATAAAAAAGTACAAAATGAAATAAAGTAAAAAAAGTAAATATATGCCGTGGAACGGCACTCCTCCTCTGATCGGATTGCGCTTTCTCCAAATTTCAATGGACTACTGCCTGTCGAAGAAAAAAGTTACTTCATTAATGTGGGCGGCTTCATTGCCGGGGCATGTAAATTCAGATATGCCTATTCCTCCTCCTCCTCCGTTTCCTTCGTTTCCCGATCCTCTTTTCTTTTTATTTTTCCGTTGAATCTGTTCATTTCTATTCGCTTTTCTTTTCGAATTTGTTGTTGTTCTTTTTTTCTTTGCTCGATTTTGTATTTTAGTTCAGGATGATGATTCTTGACATGATTGTGCAAACTCCCCGTCTGCTTCAACTGAACTCTGTATTGACGTCTCGGGGAACATGCCCAGCATTTGGCAAAAACCCTCTTGTCCCCTTCCTGCCAAGTCACTTCGAAAATGCCGCATTCGAGTATTGGAGGCAGCATGTTTGCAAATCGGCGTAATGTACACTGAGTGAAAAAAATAGTAGGTTTGAAGACCATATTATAAAAAAAACCTCTTTACGAGGTAAAAGTCTAGTGACGAAAACATTTTCATGCCCCAAAATTTCTGATATCCAATTTTGTGACGAATTATATTAAGTTTTACACATAAATTATTTTAAACAAAATTTTGGCGGTTTTTAGCGATTTCCCGCTAAACTAGCGATTTTTCGAAAAAGTCGTAGAACAAACGTTTCTAGATTTTTGAGCGGGAACAAGTCCTCATTCAAACTTTTAAGCTAAATCAACGATTTGATCCTAACAAACAGACAAACAGACAAACAAACAGACTGACTTTTCATCTCGTTTTGAGAAGGGCACCAAAAATTTCAAAATTAATTATCTTTTGAACCAGTGATCGGATTTTGATGATCGAGGTTTCATTCGCGTATTTTTGATAAGAATAGTAAAAAAATAAAAAAAATCAGAAAGGCTCCAACGGCCCCATTAGCTCCAATCATTAAAATTTTGCCCCTCCCACTTACACTTGTTTATCTCACGAACCAGGTGAGTTTCCAAAAGTCTTAGTATGCAGATTTGTAAGTTTAATTGATACCTTTTGATCGGTATATAACTCGACCTGATCGGACAGTCATAGCAAATTTTTCATTCTTCCTTTGTATATATGCTAGTCGCCTTCGCACACTTCGTGCTGCTTTCGTCACTAGCGCGGACTGCCGTCCGCAGTGATGCTTTCTAGTTGCGAAAGTGTTGTAAAGTTCCGTATGTTTGTGTATCGATGTATGTTAGTTATCGATTATGCGAACTGAGGGCAAGGGATAGGACTCCACCTGAGAACCGATGAGCCAGCCAGCGCGGCACAGTTTGCAACAGGGATATCCCTTGATTTTTATAATTGCAAGTATAATTTTAAGACTAACATTGATTATGCTAAAAAAAAATTGTTTAATTTTTGTATTGATTTTTAAAGCACAGTATCCACAGGCGAACTTGTTCATCGAATATGTTCGTCAAACACAAATAAATTGTACTTTTTTCGTTTTCGATAGTCCATCGCAAATGAAAATGGCAGCATATAAGAAAGTCCCGTTTAATTATAGCTTAAAAAAAAAGCGCGCGCACACAAAATTCTCAGAATGTGACGTCACGCATCACCGACGGCCGCTAACATACATAGCTACATATGAACATACACACATTCGATCTTTGAATATGTACATGCTGAAAAAAAAACCTAATACATAAAAAAAAACCTAATAAATAAAACAAATGTTTTTAATCAATTGCCTTTTATTTTTGATTTTTGATTGGTCACGGGCGGGGTTGTGCCGGTGGCACGTTGCCATCGGCGTCCAGCTGCACCCATTAGGCCACCGGTTGGGCAACCGGACGTGGTTGTGCCGGTGGCACGTTGCCATCGGCGTCCAGCTGAACCCATTGGGCCGCCTGGGCTGGTCTCAATTCTTCAATACGGACCCATCCAGGTGGGGCCACTGCTGGTGGGGCCGCTGCTTGTTGAGCCGCTGCTGATGCGGTGTTTGCGGATGGTGGAGCGGCCTCCCACCCCACACAGCACTTGCCACACACACGATGGCAACGGCACGCACAGCCGGTAAATGGCAGTGGCGGCCCATGCTGGCGCCATCCGCCAAAGCCGCGCCCGTGTCCACGGCCACGACCACGGCCACTCCATGGTTGCTTCTGAAATCAAAATAAGAATGTTTTCAGTAAATCATTTTATTTTAAACTTTTAATTGAACAATTCTAAGAAAATACTTACGTAGAATCGACCTCCTTGTTGCTGGTACATTTTTATATTGATCGTTTCTAGTTCGGGATGGCAAAAAGGAAAACTTCGAGGAGTATCGATACACAAAACGACTATCGATATTAGTATTAAATAAGATCATCTATCGATATTCATAGAATCTCCACTGCGCGTAGACGGACACTTTAATTTATTTTTTATTTTATTTGTATTCAATGTCCTTTTTAGCTGATAAGTTTGATTTCATAACTTTAGTTTTTTAACATTCAAAGATTTCGTATTTAGCACGCATATCAGAGCTACCAACGCCTCTACACAAAAGAAGACAGAAAACGGACAGATATTTTTTTAAACGACAAAAAATCTGGAAAAACAATGTTTTCTTATTAATACATATAATTATAATAAATATAATAATATCATAGCTTTAAAAATAACACCACTATTGAAAGTATTAGCTCTTTATTGGTCAGTAAAATATTTTTCACAGGAAATGCATACATTTTTTTTCCGTAAATTTCAAAGTTATTCGGCTATCCGAAAATGAATATATACGATGACACATAGTGATATTTGATAATTTCTATGAGCGACTGAGAACAATACAAAACAATGAATAGAGGATAAAGTAAAACATATATTTAAAAGAAAAAATTATTTCCAGATAGGGGACGTTTAGAAATTTTTCCAGAAATCGCATTTTTAAAAAGGGCAAATGTGTCCGCAAAAAGGACAAATTGGCTGAACTGAAAAAACAATATGAAAACGATGCCACATGGTTGTAATTGATAAATTGTATGAGCGCCTTAAAAATTAAAAAAGGATGAATGAAAGGATAAAATAAAATAATAAATGAATTTTTTCCGTAAAGTGGACGTTTTAAACTTTTTCCGGAAATCACAGTTTCCAAACCGACAGATCTGTCCGCAAAAAGGACAAATTGACAGCACTGACGCATATCGATATCGATAATGCACACATATAAATATGTAAATATATTTGTCGTAAATTTTTGTTATCAATTTTTAATTTAAAATAAAACATTTTAATAACTGAATAAAAACACATACAATTAGAATGCGTTGCAGGAAACTTGAATATATTAATTCATTTGAATAAATGATAGCCCAAATTCTTATATAACGAAAATGAACTGTCTGGCAACATTAGGTACACATGCAATGCACAAGTATAAAGATAAATTTTCTGTTTGCAATATTAAGCAACTAATTAATTATATAACGGGTCACAACTAAAATTCTGGACAGATTTTGAGAGCCTGCAGCTTAGGCATGCTTTGTCGTATGACGATGGTATTTGGTAATAAAATCAACTATTGCATGATCTTTTCACCAAATAATTTCAAAAAATTATATGCACTATATTAGACTTCAAATTACCTTTCAAACAGCAACAGCTGCGAAAACGTATTGTACGCTTTTACCAAGATCACAAAGAGCATGGAAAGACTTACACCTGAGCCCATTTTATGGCGGAGGGCGTGGCAAAAAGCACTTTATATTTAATTCTCAGCAGCTTGAACATAGAAAGGCAGTCTGGTTCGGGAAGAAAATCAACAATTGTGACTACAAATAACATTTAAAAGCTAAAGACTGCTTTTAACAATAAATATGAGATAGGCCAAGCTGAAGCGGCCCGAAAAATCGGATGCTCACAGCAACATATCTACAAAATATTAAAATCATTAAATATCAAAGCCAGAAAGAAGCAGCGGACATCATTTTGTACTGAGATGCAAATCCAGCTAGTAAGATCGCAATACAGGTGGTTGTGCAAAAATTACAAAAAAAATCATTCATTCTTGGTAAACAAGAATATTAAATTTGTTTCCAAAGAATGAAATTCCACACCAATTGAAGATTTTTTTGGTGAACTTTAAAGATTAGTATATAAGAATGGCTAAAAGGCCAAAATTTAAGCAGTTGACACGTCGCATCCGAAAGTCCCTCAAAGAAATTGACCCAAAGGGCGTACAACGTGCATTCTCGAGCGTCTGCACAAGACTGCGCATTGTGGCCGACAAAGCACCCTTTGATGAAGTCCATTAAATAAAATAAACTTATATTATTACTACCTTTATAAAAAAATTTAGCCCAATAAGTATAAGCCGAAAATATATTTTTGCTGGACTTTTGAAATAAGTCCAGAATTTTAGTTGTGACCCGTTACCAAATAAAACTCACTGTTTTGCGCAGTGCCGAATGCAAAAATTTTGCTTAAAATAATTTATATGTAAAACTTAATATTATTCGTCACAAAATTGGATATCAGAAATTTTGGGGCATGAAAATGTTTTCGTCACTAGACTTTTACCTCGTAAAGAGGTTTTTTTTATGGGATATCAGAAATTTTTGAATAAGACATCAGAAATTTTGAAATTGCAATATTTTTTGACAGTATAGCTTTGTCAATTTTGTTTATTGTTTGTACATCTAAAACAAACTGTCTGGCAACACTGGTCCCCTTTACAAACACACATGCCCAGCACAAAAGCTAACAGCACTCTTCAACTCTGGCAGCTATGACACTTTGCAGCTGCTGTCCTATTCCCATTCTAACTTTTTAAATAAAAAATAAACGTTGAAGGTATGCCTAAGAGCCCTTCGAAACACCTTTTCAACGATATATAGATCGCATCTGTAGCTTCTATGATGGATGCTATGAGGGTTTCAATTTTAGCGGTTTTTAGCGATTTCCCGCTAAACTAGCGATTTTTCGAAAAAGTCGTAGAACAAACGTTTCTAGATTTTTGAGCGGGAACAAGTCCTCATTCAAACTTTTAAGCTAAAACAACGATTTGATCTCATACAAACAAACAAACAGACAAACAAACAGACAAACAGACAGACAGACTGACTTTTCATCTCGTTTTGAGAAGGGCACCTCAAATTAATTATCTTCTGAACCAGTAATCGGATTTTGATGATCAAGGTGTCATTCGACGCGTATTTTTGATTAGAATAGTAAAAAAATTAAAAAAAAATTCAGAAAGGCTCCAACGGCCCCATTAGCTCCAATCATTTAAATTTTGCCCCTCCCACTTACACCTGTTTATCTCACGAACCAGGTGAGTTTTCAAAAGTCTTAGTATGCACATTTGTAAGTTTAATTGAAACCTTTCGATCGGTATATAACTCGACCTGATCGGACAGTCGATTCCATTCTTCCTGTGTATATATGCTAGTCGCCTTCGCACCCTTCGTGCTGCTTTCGTCACTAGCGCGGACTGCCGTCCGCAGTGATAAATACACTCGCCAGAAAAACTATGCGTACAAGCACAATGCAAATCTTTAATTGTCAAAAAGTAATGCTTGTATTTATGATATCGGGTTAATTTTTGATTGATTTGTTTAAAGAGGCACACGAAACATGAAGTCCAAAAGGGCCATCTCTAATTTAAGCTCAACTACACGCTTGTTATATTTTTAGCAATTGAGCATCCGCGATATTCGCTTGTCTGCCAAATGCACTTTACTGCTGCCCTCTCACCCCATGCCTTTTGCTTCTGGCCCCCCCTTTTAACTACTCCGAGCCCCTTTGTAGCGACGCCCATGTGCTGTTGTCAGTGGTTTTATTGTTGAGTTCCCTTTGCCGCTGGCCATCTTCACGTTGCCTTTTAATTAACTCTCCAAACACATTATCAATATGTGTTTGTATGTGTGCTAGTATGTGTGTGTCTCTATCTAAGTGGATTTCCCAATTTGCAGTGCATTTTCATGTCCTTGTTGTGGTTGTTCTCCCATGTTATTTTTGTTGTTGTTGTTGTTGTTGTTGTTGTTGTTGCTGGCTGAATTAATGATAAACATCGTTTTGTTCGATGCCTAAATTGTATTTGTGACACCCATATACGGCTATTTGGGAAATTATTATCTAATAGGGCGTGGCATTTGGGCGTAATTACACGTGGGACCTAATTAACTTTTTACACCCTGTACTTAAAATTACACACGGGTCTATTAGGTTGTCGTTATAGGCAGAGGATGCACCTCCGACTACATTAAGTATAAGTATTCCTGATCAGCATCATGTCCGAATGTCTGTCCATATAGTGAAGAACTCTCGACTTAAGTTCTCTTACTCGTTTTATATTCAGGTCTATTTTTGTAAATATTTGTAGTCATTTTATATTCATTTTTGGTTTGTAAGTCACATAATAATTACAAAGCATTTGACAGTCGGGCTTTCTTTGGCTGTAGCCCTTCAACTAGTTTCAGTAACAGTTTCCATTCGATATTAGCCTTTATTTTGCCCACAATGTACAATTCAAACAGGAAATGCTCATTTGAAATTCAAAATAAAAATATTATCGGGTGTGCTACAGAAATCTCTTTCACTTGAATTTGACGTAAAATTGTATGAAATTTACGTCATTTTTCAGGTGAAAGAGATTTCTGTAGCACACCCGTATATGTTTGTTTTACATTACAATTATTTCGATGTTATGAGCTTTTTTATTATATGTCATTGATATATATCTCAACTATTTGCAGCGACATAAACTCAATAGTTCATATTCACTTTTAGCACTTCCTGCTAATCATCTTGAAAGTTTTAGTAAACACAAAAACTTAACACTTCAACTCACTAAAAATAACAAAAGAAATCTTTGAAAATAAAACAACAAATTGTTTGAGTTTGTGTACAAATTATAAGAGTAACAATTAAGTATGAATATTCAAAATTAGAAATTGAGATTAGAATTAAAAATGTATATAAGCATTTCCACAGAGTTGTCAACCGATGCAAAAAACGTAAAATTGATCAAAAACTCACATCTTGTGAAATTTTCTTTCAAAAATGTATTCAAGTTATTTTTTTAAGCAATATACGTTAAAATAAATTCAATAGGATGATCATATAGATTCTACATTGTAATAAGTTCACTTTTCCTATATTTTTGCCCAGTTTCTTTAAAATTGATTTCCAAAATGGACCGCTTGTATTCTATCGATTACACTAAGTAAGATTGTAACGTAAACCATTTTAATACATAGAAAAGTGTTAAAAGTATTTGAAACAAGTTTTTCGAGATGTTTCGATACATAATATAAAAAAAAGAGAGATAGAATCAACATAAATATTTTGTGGAACAAAATGTCGCGTGCTACAGTGATTCAAAACAAATTTAAAAAAAAACTACTTAATATTTTTAAATCAAATAAAAAGCATTTCTTAGATAATTGAACGCATTACATCATAAAATTATTTGCATTAAAATATTCTATGACGCTTTGCCGAAATCAGTGTTAGAACTGGTCGCCGAAAAAAATAACTACTTTTGTTTGAGTCGCGTGCGAATTCCTTTTTTTTAAATTATCTTGAATGCGAACAATTGCCCAAAATCAACCTTAGCACCAGTTATAGTGCTAATCAAGACCTACTATCATATAGTCATGGCACATGTTTTATTTTACATTAGAGACATAAGAGAATTACCCATATGGTCTGGAAGTGTTCAAATTGTCAACTAATATTGGACGAGAGTTAGAGATAGAAAAAAGAGAGAGAGAGGAAGTACGAGAGTAAGAGGAAGACTGTTAAGTAAATCTTTTTTAAGGCAATTACGAGTTAAATGAGTTGTAAAAGAAGCGACCAAAGATGAAAGCCCTAAAGGGAGCACGCGTCTAGACCCGAGTGTGTTCTGACTGACAATTGCGAAAGTTTACTTTAGTTAGCTGTCATACAGAGCCACACACACATACATACATATATACACACACGCATACATACATATATACACACAAATGCATGCAGCAGTTGCGCAGCTGCAAAAGTTGCAAGACATGGCAAAGAGGCTGCAACAGAAGATAAAGATGCGAGGAGGAGAGAAGGAGAGCGGGTGGAGAGAGGGAGGAGAGGGGGCCGGGAGGGGGGAAACTGCCAGTTGAGCTGACTAAATGTAATGCCCTTTAACAAGCTCGAGCTGCTGGAGGATTCGCACAAACAACTCAATGAAGCCAAAGGGACAAGACAATGTACAATAACAACAACAACAACAACATCCACAAACACAGCAAATAAATTGGCTGGCAAAGAGGTGGTGAAAAGAGAGACAGAGGGGTGAGAAGAGTGAGGAAGAATTTTCAACATTTTTTGGCCGCATTTCTGGGCGTGTCTGTTAACAAGCATATGAAAGAGTACGCTAAGCAAGTGTTTAAGTGAGTGAGTGTGTGTGTGTGAGTATTCATGTGTTGATATTTGAGTGTATTGGTATGTGCTTGTTTTGCGAATGTCCAGTGGCACTTTAGCCCAAAGACACATACATACATACATTGGATATCCTCGATAAAATCAACGTCAACATTTTAATACGATCCTTGAAGCATCAACAACAACAACAGCAAACCCAGTGGGATTTGTCGACATGCCAAAAGTGCTGATTTCAACAGCACAAGTTCATCAATCAATTAAGTTAAAATAAGCACTCTCTCAAACCGAAGAGCAGAGTGAATTCGAAAACGTTGTGCATTTGGATTTTATTTACTTGTTGACTTACCGTCAACGAGAATCAGTCGACAAAGTTTGTTTAAAGCTTAACAAAATTTTGTAATTGAGATTTGAAAAATAAACTGCCACCTGGTTGGCATTTGCTATACTTGAGTAAACATGGCTCAGCTTATTAATTAGCCCAATTTTCTCGCTGTTAGACTCCACGTGTTGGAGCAAGCTTTGGTGTCATCACAGCATCTCTTAACCCTCTATTGCCTTATTTTTCTATCGTGCTGGAAAAATCATTTTAGACTAATTTTTGGTAAATGAACGAATCTGAAGTTAGTGTTTTAATTAGACGCCTAGATATCATGGTACAGGTGAAAATACGTACCCGCCTTTAGGCATTTCCGCATAGTTGTTGCTCATAAGGTATACATTTAAAAAAATCCTTTTTTGATGATTGCGAAACTCTAAAAACAATTCCAAAAGCTAGAATTGCATGGGTGGACGTTATATTTTGTATAAAAAGCCCTGATTTCCGATTTTAGCCCACTCAATTTGCTATTTTTCCCCCCGATCGGTCTGAAATTTCACATCATTGACCAATTTTGTCGTAGCGAACATCCGTGGTTGGGAGAAGTCTGTTCTTTTTTATTGCTCTCAGGACGACCTCGACTACAGACCATGGAACGCACCCATACATACACATTGATTCACTTTGGAGCACAGGCAGTTGGCATGGTGTGATTTCAATCTGCAGCCGATGGTTAAGCCGACTTGTCCACTTCCTGGTCTTCATCCGTTTGAGGTAACGATCAATGAATCCGTTCATCATGTCTACCCCACCCAAACTTCTATTTTATTCTATGATAATCATGAGACTTTATATAATTTTTTGAAAATTGCTTAAAAGGCACTTATTGTTTGAAAATTACGAATAAGTGCCTTTTAAGCAATTTTCAAAAGATTATAAAAAATACAAGCGAAAAGATTTTTGAAAATTTTTGCAGTCGCTCCTAAAATTGTTTGAAGAATGTTTTTGCATTCCAACATTTTTTTTAAAAAATCGAGGAAAAAAGTTTTGAAAGCTGACTTTTTTAAAATTTGAATATTTCAATGAGTACTTAATGGGTTAAAGAAAGTTATGCATCATTCAAACTAAATTCCAAATATATTTTTTAAATTTGAAGACTTCACTTACAATAGCTGCTATAGTAAAAGAAAGAGTGTACTTATTAATTTGGCCAGTAGTGTATGTACAATCGAATAATCTTATTCAAAGTTTGTTCCATCCTATGCTGATTTGACACTTTCAGTACATTTTGTGCAGCTTTGAACAGCTTGCACAATTTAGCTGTCTTTAAAGTGTTTGCACTCCAATCATTTTATTAACTTCGCTGCACCCTAATACTGGAATTGTGGAATGGAATACATTTTTAAAACATATTTACAAATTGCAAGCAGCTAAATCTTATACATGTATTACAAATATTCTGATATTTCACTCTCATTGAAATTACTTACAATGCAGATGAAAAGTTGAGGTGCAGGTTTGAGACCAACAAAATGCAGTTAGAAGTGCAAAAGGTCCGTTACAAAAAGTCCGTTATTTTATTTCAAGCAAAACTTGGTTTATATCAAAGAAACCCTATTGCAGTTGAAAACAACTAGGAAACTCGTTATGTTTTCATAAAACACACATATGTATGTATGTATGCATGCATGTATACAAACAGAGAGAGGGAGAGAGTGGAAACGGGAAAGAGAGAAGCAGAGAGGGAAATTTATGGCTAAAAAATAATGGAAAAGGCAACAGAAATTGTGAGATTGTGTGCGTTTTATTTGCTCAAATCATTTGCAAAAACAAATTGAAAACGCGTCGTTGCGTTATCGATACACAAACAAAACCAAATACAAATACAAATACAAATACAAAGACATACATACACACACATAACAAACGGGAAACTCTTTAGTCCAGGGGTGGGCGCAAAATTTGACCTCGGGAGCACTACAACAACAACTACAACAACAACCTTTTTCGCGTCTACCTACTTTGTCGATCACCCAAATAATGTGCGAGCAAAAAAAAAGGTCTTCGGCGCGGCGCGTAGCGCGCACACACTGCGCCTTTGCAATGTTGTTGTTGTTTTATTGACGGTCATAAATTTTAAGTGTCAAAAATGCCTCGACTCGACTCGAGCTGCCTGTGTGCGTTGTTGTTGCTAATGCCTCGACTCGAGCTGCCTGTGTGCGTTGTTGTTGCTAGCTTGTTCGCGAGCTGACCGTGTCTAATTGATTTATGACGCCTCGACTCGAGCTGCTTGTGTGCGACATCACGGCGCCGAATAAGTATGAGAGTAGCTGCTTAACTCCGAGAGTACAGGCCGCCCACCCCTGCTTTAGGGTCAATCTCATCTCAGACAAAATGTTATTTTCTTAGCAACGGGTAAGAACACACATTACTAAGTATTTTGTAAAAAATACATTAGAATATAGTATTTATACCCGTTACTTATTAGAGTGGGTCAATTTATTCGAGTTGCAATGCGTGTAATAGTGAGAAGGATTGTAATCTACGACGAATTCTGAGAAGATTTGCCCAAGAAATCACGGGTCGAAAGTCAAAATCGATCTGTTCGATTTTTCGTAGATTCACAGATTTTGAAAACCGCTTGAAATCGAAGGAAAATTATTTTTGCTCCATACAAATTGACCCACTTCAATGTACACATGTACATAAGTAACTACATACATTAGAGTAGTAAACAAAGTTACCAATTTGCAATTTGCAATAACAATAAATTGCACGATATATTCACATTTAATTAATCATAAATATATGTATTTATCTGCGAGCACAGTATTAAAGTATTGTCATCAAATCTGATGGCTCTAACATTTATAGTCTCTGAGAAATGCATACATACACCGAAGGTACACAATTACATACTTATATTGTCAATGATATTTAATAATTTAGCAACATGACGACATTGTCTTTATTCTGCATTCAACCAATTACTCGTCCTTCACCTTTAATCAAAACGTTAGCTTCATTTCCATCTTCAGCTGCATCCCCTACTATAGTTGCATGCTCAATACAGCTCCATATGTACATTAGGGTGTCCCTTATTTGGTCAAAGTCAATATTTTAAAACGCATACGGGCTCGTTCTGTTCATTAGGTCCTAAAGCACTCAGAAATAAATTTTTACCTCAATCGGAGTATGATAACCCGTGCCGACTTGGATCGGAAAATTTAAAGATTATATGGGACAAAAAAAAATTTTTATTTTTTTTTTTAATTTTTTATTTTTTTATTTTGTTTATTAGGTCCTAAAGAACTCAAAACCAAGTTTTCACCTTAATCGGAGTACGATAACCCATTCAAATTTGCATCGAAACATGAAAAAACAGTATTTTAACACTGATTAGACATTTTTCGATGATTTTTCATGTTTTGATGCAAATTTGAATGGGTTATCGTACTCCGATTAAGGTGAAAACTTGGTTTTGAGTTCTTTAGGACCTGATAAACAAAATAAAAAAATAAAAAAATAATAAAAAAAAAAAAAATTTTTTTTTTGTCACATATAATCTTTAAATTTTCCGATCCAAGTCGGCACGGGTTATCATACTCCGATTGAGGTAAAAATTTATTTCTGAGTGCTTTAGGACCTAATGAACAGAACTAGCCCGTATGCGTTTAAAAATATTGACTTTGACCAAATAAGGGACACCCTAATGTACATGCATATATACTATATAGTATATGTGAGCTGAAATCACGAAAATCTTAGCCAGGCATTGCTCCACGACAGCCAGAGGCATTTTCTCAGTTTACCATGCCATCGTCTCAAAAATGTATTAACACAGGGTATGCTAGACCAAGCGCATACTCTGTATTAATAATCATTACAGATTTTCTTCAGCAATTATTCATTTACCTTTTCTATCGAATGGCATTCAAAGTCTCAAGATTTACATATCTCTTATATTCTCACCTTAATCCTAATAGTATTTAGTAGTCTATGACTCTTGTTTTGCTTGTTCTTCATTGACATGCATAAATATTATAGCACACATTTAGGCGAAAGCGCGCTTTTACATGCCGACTGACTTCCAAGGGCTGAGAGGAGAGACTAAAAAATTAGTCGGAATTAAACTTATTTTTTGGCCCAATGAAAAAATTTGTATTACATACTTTTTAAATTCGTGTTTTTATTCAGTAACCCAGTTGATATAGAACATGCCTAAAAAAACATATTGTACATTTTCTGTTAGTAAAAAATATAAATAACAAATTCTTTGGGCCAAAAAGAGCTATAATTCTGACTAATTTTTTAGGATAGAATCAAATCAGAAAGTCGTCGTTCCATGGACGAAGATTTAGTTTTAAGGACATTTGGTCCTTTGGTTCTGTGAATATTTAAAGTATTGATACTAAGCTTGTCAGAGTCGGACCATAAACCCCAAGATATAAGCTTTCCAAAAAAATGAATTTTTAAACTCAAAAAGCGCGGACAAGGAAATAATTTTAGAACTATGGTTTCTTGGTGAAAACATCTTAGAATTGACCGTAGATTACGAGTATGGGCTACCATTTTTTGTGAAAAAATCTATGCACTCTAATGTACATATCTGTGTGTTTTATGGAGATAAATTTAATTTCAAATTTAAGTAGTTTTGTAATATAAAGAAGACAACATATAATTTTTTGAGAAATGATTTTTTCAGCTTTAGTTCTGGGTGCGGTACTAAATATGAAACGGTTAATTTCGGTTAACGGTTTCGGTACCAGTTCCGGTTTTAGTACTAATTTGCACATTCACACTCATACCCATTGTTAAATTCACATTCGTGGAAATGAATATCTCAAGCCATTAGTATTGTAAGTATTTGAAAGCTCAACTTGCCCTTTGCCTTTTAGGCTTCTGTTTCCGCGTCTTCAGCTTTGTGTTGTCGCTTAAATGCTCCCCCTACTTATCCCCTCTTACCGGTCTTTCCGTAATCCTCCTATATCCTCTTCTATCCTCCTATATCCTCTTCTATCCTCCTATATCCTCTTCTATCCTTAGCTAGTGACGACACTTGCCACCACGGGGAGTCCCCCAAGTCGTAATAATTATTTATGCGCTGTCAACCTTTTTTCATTGCTTCATTTTATTTTATATGCTCTTTTTTTTAGTACACCCTGTAACTGAATATGAATGCCAAACGAGTATATTACTACTTAACTTATTTTACTTAATATAAAATAAGAAGCACTCGGAATGATTTAAAATGATTTTATTATCAACATCAACGTCATGCCTTTTAACTCAAATATTTCTTAAATTATTCATTTGCCCGTTTTAAATTAAACAATTAAGTTTCATTTCTTATAGGGTATCTTATGGTATAGCTGCCGAGCATTGTGTTGCTTCAGCTGAAAACAATGCACATTAAGTCAAAGCCACATGCTTTTAGAGAGCGTCATCTACCTCGATACCCCCTGCCCTTCCTCCTGCCCCGCCCCCACCCGCTAGTCCCATATATAGTCTAAGCCTCCCCGTTGCAACTAACTGAGCGTTGTGCGGTGTTGTCTCCAGGGCTGTCAGCTCGTCCAAAGGCTGTACTCCTAGTCCTCCTTCCACACACTGGAACTGCAACTCTTGGATGCTTCAGTCCATCGGCTGTTTTAATGTTGTTGTTGTTCTTCCTCTTCTTCGTTTTCTTCCACTTCTTCTTCTTCTTCTTCTTCATGATGTTTGCATTGTTTTGTTTACATACATATATTATCTGCCGTTTTCTACACAGCTGCCTTCAAAAGAATGGCGACAGCGTGATATCCATGCTGTGGTTTTCCCCATTGAAGCTTAGTACGCAAGCTAACTAAATTTTACGCGGCGTAAAGTGCTCAATATTTAGCTGTCGACCCAGTGTTGCCAATGCAACACGGAAAAATAACAAAAAGTTGAGTGGTAACTCTATGCGTCAACAGCGGTTTATTTTAAATATATGCATGCCGAACTGAATTTGATAAAAAGAGGAGATAATAGGCAATGCAAAATGTATATTAATGTTAATAGAGGAGAAATATGCCATGGCACGCAAGCACAGCGGATTTTGGGTGCACCCATCGCTTTTCAACTTTTTACGGTGGTCCTTCCTCTATATTCATGAAAAAATACAAAATTATCTAATTTATGTCTATAAAAACCATTTAAGAGTTCATTCTTGGTTATAATCTACCAATATTGTCGTCGTTATTGACCAAATTCAAATACTCTTCATCGTTTTCATTTGTGTACCAGACATTTATCTCCTATATACCCAGCGATACTCTAAACAGTTTGATGTTTCGCTGGGCCAGTCAACTGTCACAAACAGTGCTGCCCATTCTGTTACTTTACTTAACAGCTCTGTTATTTTAGTGAGTCTGCGGACACCCGAGCGTAGCTAAAGCTTAGTACGCAAGCTAACTAAATTTTACGCGGCGTAAAGTGCTCAATTTTTAGCTGTCGACGAGCGTAAGCCCAGTGTTGCCAATACAACACGGAAAAATAACCAAAAGTTGAGTGGTGACTCTATGCGTCAGCGGCGGTTTATTTTAAATTTGAAGATGCTGAACTGATTTGGATGAAAGAGGAGAGAATAGGCAGTGAAAAATGCAAATTAAAGTTTATAGAGAAAAAATATGCGATGCCCCGCAACCACAGCGCGTGTTGGGTGCACCCATCGATTTTGAACTTCTAATGAGGATTCACCACTTGTGTTAATGAAAAAAATACCAAAATATCTATAAAAGCCATTTTAGCTTACGTTCTTGCCTATAATCTACCAATATTGTCATCGTTATTGACCAAATTTAATTAGTCTTCATAGTTTTCACTTGTGTGCCAGACATTTATCTCCAGTATACCCAGCGAAACTCTAAACAGTTTAATGTTTCGCTGGGCCTGTCAGCAGTGCTGCCCATTCTGTTATTTTACTTAACAGCTCTGTTATTTTATTTAGTCTGCGGACACCCGAGCGTAAAAAATGTCAACAACTTCTTCTTGATTTTACGCCAGCGTTTTTTTTATATGGAGTTTGGGCTTACGCCAGCCCTTTTTTTGAGTTTGCGTACTATGCTTAAAAAATGTCAAGTTCTTCTTCTTGATTTTACGCCAGCGTTTTTTTTATATGGAGTTTGGCCTTACGCCAGGCCTTTTTTTGAGTTTGCGTACTATGCTTGATGGTCGTGTTTATAGAGCCGTTAAGCTACCATGCCCTGCCCCCTGCCCATCACAGCCCTCCTTCTCTTTTTCCACTTCCACGGCTCCACTTCCCCGCCAACCTTTAGAATGCACAGAGACGCGCTAAAACGTTTTTAGACCCTGCACTTAAAATTAACAAATTGATATGCAATGTAGGGATGGCAAAAAAAATTTATTAATCGATTATTGAATCATATGATTAATTTAAGCTACGCGATTATTAATTGCAATTAATCGACGAAAAATTTAAATAATCGATTAATCAAATGATTAATTTTTGTAATAGTTTTTTAAAATATTGTGTAATGCAATGCCATTATATAGCAGTATAGCAACAAAAATTAAGAACAATAATAAAATGCCAAAAAAATATAAATACAGTGGCTCACAGCTTAAAGTATGCAGGTCAAATTTTGACACATAAGGCTTATTTGAGCCGTTATCGCTAACATATTTTCATCAATGGAAATTTAAATTCCGTTTGAATGACACAAAACTTTCTTTTACCCATTAAGTACCCTTCGAAAATTTCAAATTTATTTAAAAGTCTACTTTTTCAACTTTTTTCCTCGATTTTTCACAGAAAATATTTTGATGCAGAAAATTTTGTTAAACAATTCTAAGAATAACTGGAAAAAAAAATTTTTAAATATATTTTTGCTACTATTTTTTTGAATAAAATCTTCATGTGTGTTTCCCTGAAAAAATTTTGGCAACGACGCGATTATTTGATCGAATAATCGATTAGTGTTTCAATTAATCGCAACACATTTTACGATACAATTAAATCGCAAATGGAAGCAAAATAATCGATTATTGTGTATCATATGATTAATCGTGCCATCCCTACATATGTATATGTAACGTCGATCAGCACCAACATCCATTTAACTGTCCGTCGTTCCAATAAGAGACTAGTATTTAAAAGACAAAGACAACTAATAATTCAGTTTTCTCACATTTTATATATTTTTGCGAGGGTGCGTGTCATAACGCCAATTGTCCGCGGGTGTTATGACACATATTTCAAAAGTGTCATATTGCCCACTCTCAATGTGTCATAACGCCTTCAACTTCTTAAGCCTTCTAAAGTGCATCAAGAATCA
>JBAMBL010001043.1:0-33718 GCA_037043405.1 Drosophila subquinaria | reverse complement strand
TTATAAATAATCTAATTGATTAGTAATTCTAATCGAAATTTAACAGGTATGGTCTATATACCTTTGCTTAACTTTATTACACCCCTTTTTATATTTTTGTATATACAGGGTATCAGCAACGGTAGCTGGAGGCGCCGGTAGTTGGCCATTTGGTAAAAGTCGAAGAGTTTGCACTTAAAATGACACTTAATGAGCATAAAATATGTTAAATACCAGATGATGTTGTTATTGTTGTCCAGCGAGCAGGACAATGAGTGAAGTGAGTCGGGTATTATGCAAAATCATTGTTGTACATCAACGGCTGCCCATCGCCAGATCATGGCTCAATCATGACAATGTTAAATTGTGATGAAGTGACGAATAACAGTGTATATGTAAGTATGTTGAAAGCAAATGCTCTTTCTCATGATTTTCAAATATTACCATGCTTAATTCTCAGCCAAGCTCCCCATCTCATTTTATTTTCCAATGGATATAACATGTCTAGTTTTTAACAAGTTCCGAAACATAAATGTCAATGAATACGGATAACCTTTGAACCTATAAGAGTTCTACTAATTAAAATGTTTGTTTTTTTACCTTTCTAATTTGTAGAAGTAAGTTTCAGTTAACTTGAGGTCAATTAATGTCGATATGACACTAAACAACAAACAACAAAGGGCTGGATCAGCTTTACAGCTATTTTGCCACTTTTTGGGTCTTAGAATTCACAACTGGTTCTGGCGTCTCAAAGATGACATTAGGCTTGGATCGCTTTTCAAGTCAAGTGCTTTGTGTGTTGTTGTTTGTTCTTTAGTGTCATATCGACATTACTAAACCTGTAGTTAACTGAAACTTACTTCTAGTTCCACTAATTTTAATTTTAATCCAGATGATTATTGATTTTAGAAATCTAGTTTTAACCAAATTATGTGTGTTTACAATCTAGGATAATTCGAATTATTTAAATAATTCAGCGTCAACTTGCGATATAAAGAATAACCCATGATCAAAGAAATATTCTTAAGCCTTAACATGGAAATCGGTTAAGTTTTTTTCAAAGTAATGATGAGTCAACGAAAATTATGAATCTGGGAATTTCAATACAAATTAAAAATGATACGTATACTAAAACCCTTTGCCTAATTTAAGCACCTTACGCATAACTTCCAATATTAAGGAACTACACATTTCTTTTTAAAGAATTTTTATTATTCTCAGAACATATTTTCTGTGCTGTATTCGATTTTCTGACGGTTTACTTCAACGCTAGACAAAATGCAATTTTCGAATTGCTATTACAATGATAATTACTACATCTGTTCATTATGCCATTAAACCACAATTGCAATATGTGAGTTATGAAGCACACAGACACACGCACACTCACACACATACATACACCTACACACACCCACAGACAATAGCACTTAATGCTCTGGCTAGTCTAGTGTTAAATTTGAAACATTTGTTGAAAGTGAAGTTGGCATTAAGTTTTCAGCAATGAAATGCGTGATTTTTCATGCGAATAGTTTTCGAAGACGTAGTAAAACTTTGCTAAAGAGTTTAATACAATGGTATTGCCATGGGAAGCAAAGTGTAAATATTATAATGGGCGAGCAGAGTGGGAAGACGGGGTGGAGTTGAAGACTGCTCAAATTGTGGGGGCTGCAACGGAAGCAGCACATAAACATAAACAACAAAGCGATGCCAATGCACAAAAGGCAACATTTTGCAGCGCTTTGGTGCAGCACGCATTAATAAACAAAGCAGACAGCAAAAGTGTTTAATAACTCACTGGGGTTAAGGGTGAATGGTGAAGTGCGGACTGCTTCAACTGCAAATGGGCGTGCTGGTAACTGGATGCCCAACATGAGAAACATCTGCAACAGCAGCTGTTTGCTGTCAGCTTGATGTTGATTTGTTTCGATGATGCGAATACTTAAAAGCAGAAAGGATTGAAATTGATTGGGAAAATCATTTGATACACTTGATTGATTTGACAAATTTCAATGTATGATTAGAAATAATAAGCATAATATATCTGAGTTTAATTCATTGAAACAGAAACATATTTAACAAATTATGGTTAATTAAAATAAAAGATAAAAGTTTGGTATTAATCTCTTGAATATACTCTTTTATTATAAATGGCAATGTTCCTATTCATGCAATAACTTCTCTTAATTAACGTCAACTTATGTTATTTAAATATGAAGCATTTTCCATAATTTGTATTCATTTTTTATCAATACACCTTCACTATCTTTCTATATTTCTAGATCTAATTTTCTTATGTTATGATGCTCATTAACATGATCACTTAACAGTCACACACTTAACAGTTTACATTATTTGTCTTTGTCCTTTTTTGTCATATGCAACATCTGATAAACATTTGTTGAATACGTATACATAATAATTTTGTGATCCTCATCTACGCTTTGCATTTTTATAGGCTTAATCGTAGTCCGCTTTATACCAACTAACGTAATTTTTTCCCCCTTCTATTTGACCGTTTGTTTTATTAACTCACCAAGTGTCAGTGTCTTGAAAAAGAAAGGGGTCTGCTGTCGGTAAATAATGTTAATTTATAAATAGATAAACGAGACGAGAACGCGACGCATTTTCATGTTTTGTCGCTGATCTGTTTTTGCAACATTTGCACCAGAACTTAATTAGGGAGACGTGATAGAGACGATAATCATAGACATAGACATAGACACGATGACGCCGAAGCCGGCAGACAAATCGCACTCACACACACACGCACGCACACACACTACAGTAGACAGCAATAGAGCGAGAGATTGAAAAGCAATTGCTTAAAATAACAGAATGATTAATTAATGGTCAGCAGCTTGCAATCACAAATACAATTACAATTACAATATTGTGATTACTATTCCTGTTGCCTGCTGCATATAAACAACAACACAACAAGCAAATTTCGCGTCTATGAGGACAGCACAAAACAGAACCGAACCACACACAACCGAAAACAACAGAGCGACATCTATGAAGGACAACCGCACGCAACGACAGCCGATTTGGCACTGAAACGAAGCAACGAACGACAGAACGAACGCAGCAGCATCAGCATCAGCAGCCGAAGCCGAAGTCAAGACGGACACGAGACAAAAATGCAGACTGAAAGCATCGTTGCTGGTCTTCGTTGCTTCGTCTCTTCATCACTTCGGCAGCGGCTCATATCAAGGTGCTTAGTTTAGTTAGTCCCAATACAGTTTTAGTAAAATACGATTGGATAAGCAGATGGCATCATGTGCTCTATTATTCCATTTGAAAGGTAATTCACTTTTCATGCATGTCCGTAAATAGAACAAAAATAAGCTAATGCTGCTCAAGTTCATATGTGCTTTGATTATTAATCCGTTTCACTTTATCCATTACCCAATTACTTGCAATTTCCAAGGACAATAGTCTTATTTCTATGCAATTCTGTTCCATTTGAAGAAATACTTGCATTATTTATCTAAGAAATTTCTAAATTTTAACAAAAGAAACACATTCTAAAAATAAATAGATACTTTCATAAAAGTTTGACTTCGTCGAGGTATGCATTTGACATCTGTCTGTAATGGGAACTCTTTTGCTGATCCCCCCTAAATATGATCTTAAGTAATACACAACACATTCAGCACATGTGCTGACATCTAAAGTGCATTTCATCCCAATTTGTGTAATGCTTTCTCTGTTGATTCTACGATATGCGAGAAGGGATCAGGCGTATGAAAAGCGACTTTCATCAACATATGGACAAGTGAAGTAATCGCTGACTGATCTTTCTCCCATGTTTTGCAAGTGTTCTGGCATTGGAAACGTAAACAAATGTTGTATTTACAGCGCTTTAACATATTCGTCTCTGCATTTAACATGCACATGTTAGTTTTAATAGCTGTTGGGGTCTTGAAAGCGTTCAAATTGTTTTGAATGATGTCGGTGCGATACTAAACTTAAAAAGATGTTGAAAGATATTTTAAGCAAAATATTATTGAACAAGTGCGTCGAATTTTAACGTCATGCATGTGAGAAATATGAGTTTAAGATTGAAAACATAATGAATGAATTTCAATGATGGAAAGTAAGAGCTCCATTGACGAGGCTAAAATGTTTCAAAAACACAGAATAAAATTGGATTAAATTTTTGGGAAAATCTTATAATAGATTTACTCTGTTTAGATGGAGCATCCTCTTTGGGAAATGGTATTAACTATTATATTCTATTTCAATCAAAAACATTAATTTTAAATCATATTAAATTCAAAATTAAACAAAACTAAGAACTAATCATAAAATTTCAATTAATTTTATTTATACAGAACTTTTAAAAATAGTGCGAAATCACACAGATCTCCTTCTCTATAATCAGCACTGATAACACTACAGTTAATTTAACATAGAATGCATAGTCTCTTTCACTGTTGTGCTAACAGCGTTGCCCCAAGCGCCATTATCCTGAAAGTTAGTTTAACAGAAAACAACAATTAACAGTGTAATGTTAACATCACACCCCTAACAGTTGTGTTAATGAAAATTAACCATTATTTCCCCAAAGAGTTAGCAGCAGCTTTTACAGTTGCTTGAGCAGCAGCAAAATAAAGCTTTCAGCTTTGCAAGCTTTGAAACTTTGGAGAGTAAGAAAAAAGCTTTTTACCTTTGACGCTTCCTTTTTGACTTCAGCAAGTGACAGTTCAAATGTCAACGGCGCCAAACAGCTGACTGTCAAAAGTCGCCCCACCCCCGCAAGATTTGTTGTCAGCTGGAACTACAACAGAAACTTAGAGTCGCTGTTGGCTGCGACTGTTTCAGTTTACACACGAGTGGAACAGAGTGGAATCATGCGGTGCGTCACCAAGTGACGTTCGCACGTAAGCAAAACAGTTGCGCTCTCAGTGTGTGCATGTGCATGAGTGTGTGTGAGAGTGTGAATGTATGCGTGTGTGTGTGTGTGGAGTAACATTGAAAATCGCTCAAGCCAGACAAAAGCCAAAAGAAAAGGATGAAAGAAAAGTGACAAAAGTGAGCCTTGACCTGAACCAATGCAAGTGCAAAAGCAACAATACAAACAAAAGTCAAACAACAAACAATAACAACGAAACAAAAGAGGTAAAAACGAGGAGTAAATCAAGGAGCGTCATGAGTCAATTAATCCACGCAACTGGAAAAACAGCAACAACAATGTGAAATTGTTGGCGCATGAAGAAGGAGCGAAAGTTGTGAACAAAAAACAACAACAACAACAACAAGTGTGGCACAATTGGCGGCCTTGCAACATTGCCGTGGAGCATGGGTTCATGTGTCGGCAGCTGTGTTGCCACCACCGCCAACTCCGCCTCCGTCTCCGTCTCTGCCACCAACTCCAATTCCACAGCTTCATCGTCTTCCTCAACGGACAGTTCCACAAACTGCGCTACGGCCGCCACCAACAGCTGGTATCTGTGGTAAGCTCCTGCCACCTGCCACCTCACACACACTTACACACTCACGCTGTAGTTAATTAAAATTTCATTTTGTTTACTTTGGCACAAAAGTATGCTATGCCAATGCAAATCCAATAAGCGTGTTGCTGAGTCCACAATCAATACCAGCTTAAAAGGGTGGTGAACAAAGTGGGAGGTAGGGAGGCTATAAAAGAGGTGCTGGACATCACCTAAGGGTCACTAATTAGCACAATTCGTGCGCCCGCGTCTAACTAAAGAAATTGCATTGGAAAACATAATTTGCGTCCAGCCGGAACTGTTTGCTACCACTCCGCACCTGGCAAGGGTCAACAGCCTAAAAGTATGCAACGCTCGAGTGCGTGCTGCCTGCCACAAACAATGCCCGAAAGGGGCTTCACTCTAGCCCATATATGTACATACTGTATGGTTGTTTATAGGTGGAGGTGGAGGTGGAGCTCATAAAAACAACTCAAACGAAAGGCATTTCCGCTGTGACACCCATTTGATACCCTCTATAATATTGCAAACATGCAATTGTTATTATGCTTGGCATGTGTTAGTTATTGACTAAATATTTAGTACAGTTTGATGAACTGCTTTAAAAATAAGTGTGACCAAAATAGATTGTTTTTTAATAGCTTTGTTTGCTATTGTGATTATAAATTTATGAACAGAATATTTCAACAGAACTTTCAATCAATTGTTGTTCTGCTTATTATTTCTTAGTTATTGACTTAATATTTAGTGCAGAATTTTGGGTACTTCTGAAAATTTCAATTACCAAATAAATAGATTTATAATAGATAGCTGAATATAAGAAATATATTTTAACCGAATATTGGAATACTCTTCAAAATATTGACAACATAAAAAATTGTTTTTTAACAGTTTTTAAAATACACAGAAAATTTAAAGACAATTAAAACAATGTAAATTGTAGTACAGACAATTCTAGCAAAATAAGAGTTTCAAAAGTAAAAGTTTCATTGATAGATTTATTAGCTATGAAAGTTTAAAATATTTTAAAATAATATTAAAAAAAAAACAAAGAAATTATCAGCATAATCGGCTTATTTTATTAATAACCAAAATTTTTAACACACGGAATGCTAAATAAAACAATGCTATTAAAAAAAATTAAACTTAAAAATAGTTACCTGAACTAACGGTACAATTTGAAATATATATGTTTATGAACGGCGTAATCTGAAAACAGAATTGACTTTTACCTACAGTATTTACTATAAAAATTAATTTTATGTTTTAATTTTTTATAATAAAATAATAATAAAAGAATAATGAATTTATATATAAAACAATATTTAATTTTATTTAAAACTTAAATATTTCAGGCAGATATTTTATTTTAAATATTAAAATATACTCATATATACACTACTGGACAAATTAATAGGTACACTCTTTTTTTACTATATAAGCTATTGTAAGTCAAGTCTTCACAGTAAAAAAATAAATTTGGAAAGGTTGTTTAAATTGCGTTTGAATGATGCAAAACTTTCCTTAAGCCATTAAGTACCCATTTAAAATTTCGAGTTTATGTAAATGTCTACTTTTGAAACATTTTTCCTCGATTTTTTACAAAATGTGTTTTTATAAGAGTATATAGGAGTGACTGCAAAATTTTTTTTTCGAAAATCTCTTCGCTTGTATTTTTTATAATTTTTTGAAAATTGCCTAAAAGGCACTTACTCGTAATTTTCATACATTTTAAAATCATTTTTTGCAAAAAATCGAGAAAAAATGTTTCAAAAGTAGACATTTACATTAATTTGAAGTTTCAAATGGGTACTTAATGGGTTAAGGAAAGTTTTGCATCATTCAAACGGAATTTAAACGACCTTTCCAAATATATTTATTTTACTGTGAAGACTTGACTTACAATATTTTATAAAATAAAAAAAAGAGTGTTCTGATTATTTTGGCCAGTAGTGTAGCTGCTCTTAAAATATTATGTTATATTTATCTTATTATAAATAGATACATGTTACAAACTAACTGAGAAGTGAATTATTCCTCTCATACCATGGGTACACCACAAACTAATTGCATTTGCGCTCTCATTGCAGGCGTTGCTCCCGTGCGAGAGGCAGAGCGAGAGCAGCCGCTGGAGATGAGCCGGAAGTGGAGCTGCTATCGGCTGCCAGTGAACGCTGCCAGCGCCGTGGCCTTGTCTATCGCATATTGAAGTTCAAGCGGAAGCAGCAATGCCCACAGTTCCTGGACAGATACTGGGAGCAGCAGCCCAGCTATGCGAAGCTGCAGAATGACAGGTGAGTTGGAGAAGAGATTGACAGATTAACCATGGGTAGAACTTATCAACTTTGTCTCTCTCTTTCATTTAATCAGCGCCCTGGCGGATATACAGCTGCAGAATCTGGACGTGCATAAGCTGCTTAATGCCACAACGACGACGCCCAGCAAGGAGACGGAGCTGCAGAGCTATGCGCGTCTGGCGAGCTCAAGGGCCAGCTCATCGCTAGATCTGGAATGGGAGCACGAGTACTCCCAGCTGAGACAGTATCAGCAGCGGCAGCAAAAGGAGCAGCAGCAGCGGGCGCAGGAGCATCAGCAGCCACTGCAGGACACACCACCCATGGTGGCATCCCAAGCACGTTACGCATCCCTGGACCAATTGACGACGGCAGCGTCGCAGGCCGCCAGCCATGGACGACATCATTCGGTGGCCCGTCTGGCTCGACTGGGCGGACAGCGCTATGGTGGCTCCTTTACCCGCACCTCCTGCTGCTCCTCGACGCAGAACTCCTGGTCACACATATCCACACCCGAGTCACTGGAATGGGACGTCGATGAGGAGCAGGAGCAGCAGCGTCAGCTGCGGCAGGAGGATGACAACTTGGATGAGGAGACACTCAAGCTGCTCCATCAAATCGACCAACTCAAGCATCATGTGCTCCAAGAAACCGGCGATGGCCTGAGCATGGGCGCAGCTGCGGGAGTGGGCGTGGCTGTGGAGGAACTCACTGAAGGTCTGCACTTTCGTGCCTCCCACTTTGGGGTGGCGAATGCAACGGAATTGGAGGCTCACATTAGTTGATTGAGGCAGGATTCGTGTACATAAATCGCTTAGGAGTGTAGACATAGTGAACGAGAGACCTACGAAAGTCCTGTAAGGCAGCTTAGGATATCTAATATTATGTTCATTAGAAGAACTGTAGAGCATCTTAAAAGTGTTTCCTGGTAATTAGCAAAATTCACACATGAGAAAGATTTGCAGTTGATTTCATTTTACTAAAACCTTCCTAGACATTTTTTAGTTATTTTAAACAAAAATATTTTACTCGCTTTTTCTGTTTAGAAGAATCCATATTTGTCTTATTTATGACCAACTAAAATGAAACTAAAGCGAATCCTAAAATACAGTCGAACTTCCATAAGACAAATCGTTCGCTATCCAAGGAGGATGTTCAACTTATGGAATTACTTTTTTCTAAGTTTATTTATTACTTCTATATTGCTACTCAGTTTAATTCGAGTTAGAGAAAATTCAAATTATAGAAGTACGAGCTATGGAAGTTTGACCTGTAGCTCACAAAATTCACTCGCAGAAAGTATTATATACTAACAGACTTCAAATTGATTTGATTTCTCGGAGCAGTCTCAAATTATGTAATTTCTAAAAGAAACCGCAAAATTTATTTTTGTTTCTATTTTTTGCATTAAACTTAATTTTAATTTAAGTTAATCTAATGACCAAATGGACAGAATCTTGTTAATATTCTGAAGAAAGTTTTAAAATTTCCTCAAAAGAAATATTAATATTCGGGGGTGCCACAAAAATCGCTTGAATTTCACTTAAATTTCATACAAATTTCATATAAATTTAAGTGAAATTCAAGCGAAACCGATTTTTGTGGCAGCCCTGATTTATAGTTTCCATGGAAAAAACAAAAATCTCTTACTCATCCTTTAATTCCATCTATAAGACCTGTAATTTTTTCAGTACAATGAACAAATGTAGAAAAGCTTGGGAACATTTTGTACGCGATGAATTAATTTTTAAGACTTATAAGTTAATTTTATTTTCTCAAAATACTAATATTATATTTAGAAGCCTACAAATATTTATCTTACTCACTTTTCGTTTATAAAACCTTTAATTTAACTATCGTAAAGATCAACTACAAAGAATTTCGGGAGTTTTCAAACGGAATTTCCAACATTCTCACTCTGTTTATAAAAACTTGTATGTTATCTGTAAGCAATTTACATTTATAAGTGCAAAATAAGAGCCTCTAACAAAGTTATAGCGCAATTTAAGTGCCTGGTAAAAGAACAAATTCAATTTCCTTTCCCTCCCATAAAAAAGGCCTTTCAGATTCATATCGCAACCGAACTTTTTGAACCAAAAACTAAACTAAATATGGAAGGCTTGTTATGTTTCTAAATGTTTATGCTAAATGCAGTTGAGAATTGAATGAATAACGATTAAAATACAGTTGCTAATTATATATTTTCAAAGTTTATTAGACAAAATGCAAAACAAAATACAAAGGTACGTCCTTATAGAGCGAGTATTACACATGTATCTATGTATGTATGTATATTTAGTAGTTGTAGATGCGGTCAACTGTGAACCGCTCCACAAAACAAACAAACTTACAACTTTCTCCTTTAAGACTAAACTAACAGATTAAAAAAACGTTTGTAGAACTTTGTTGTTGTTGTTGTGTTTCTTTCATATTTGTGAATTGGTTTCGTTTCGTTTCGGATTCTAGTCTTTCATGGCAGTTCTCGTTTTGAATCCTAACCGATGAGGTCGGTTACTTTATTCTTAAATTTACCAAAAATGCTGGTCTGCGTCTGAAATGCATAAAGAGTTTAGTCAGAGTTATTAAACTGTCGTTAAATTCATACCTGTTAAATAATGATTAGTAATCATAATCATTAGTAATTAGATTATTTTTGTTTGAAAGTCAAACTAGTGATTCAATTACGATTACTTTCGGCTAAGCCCAATTATTTAATGATTACGATCACAAAAAATAAAAAATAATCTAAACCTATTATAATTATTCAAAAATAATCATAAATAATCAAAAATAATCTTTTTGAATGGTTCTGATTATTTATGACTATTCAGTAAAAATCAAATTATTTTAAATTTTAACAATCAATGTAGCCAAAATATTTAAAAATAATCAGAAAAAATTAAAAATAATCTTATTGAGTATTCGGATTATTTTTGAATATTTCTGATTATTTATGACTAATTAGTAACAATCAAATTATTTTAAATTTTAACAATCAAAGTAGTCAAAATAATCAAAAATAATCAGAAAAAATTATAAATAATCTTATTGAGTTTTTGGATTATTTTTGATTATTACAATTATTTAAAAATAATCAGAAAAAATTAAAAATAATCTTATTGAGTATTCGGATTATTTTTGAATAATTATAATAATTTAAGATTAGTTAGTTTTGATTTTTTGTAATAATCAGAAATAATCAAAAATAATCAGAAATAATTAGAAAAAAATCAAAAATAATCCGAATACACAAAAAGATTTATTTTGATTATTTCTGATTATTTTTAAATAATTGTAATAATTTTAGATTATTTCTGATTTTTTGTAATCGTTATCATTAAATGATCACAAATTTTTCAACAGTGAATTATAGATTATTTCCAAAAATAATCTAATTGATTAGTAATTCTTATCGAAATTTAACAGGTATGGTTAAATTATAATTTACCGTAGTTTCAACTGGTTTCGCCTCATGGATCTGACCATAGTGGGCGCCATAGCCCTGACCCGGACCTTGACCCGTCAAATCCTCAACCTGCACTTGTCCCAAGTCCACTTCCTGTTGATTATCCAGCAATTGCTGCTGCTGTTGGCCGCCATCGTTGTAGTTGGCATTCCAATCAATTTGCTCCTCCTGCTGCTGCTGCTGACCACCATCCACCTGATCCTCACTCCAGCCCAGATCCACCTGCTGCTGTTGTCCCAAATCTTCGACCTGCTGCTGCAATTCAGGTTCTTCGCCAGCCGCCCTGCTCCATTTGCTGGCCAGCTTGGCACTGGCACTGGCCGAGGAACCCGTTGGTCCGCCACTGGCCGAGGCCGATGCACTCACAGGCACATTGATGGTATAATCCGTGCGACGGTATTCATAGCCCGCACTGGGAGAGCCTCGCTGATATGGCAGAGGAGCTGGCGTGGACAGAATGGGCAAGGGCTGAGGCAGTGGCGGAGGCAGTGGCGACTTTGTCTCGCCCTCTAGACCGGGCTCATCATCTTCATTGTCGTTCTCCTCATAGACATGCGGCGGTTGATCGCCACGATCCTTGGAGAAGGTGGGCTTATTCACGGCCGTGGCGCCGGCTGTGCCCGGATCCACAATGTAACCACCGTTGCTGTTGCTGCTGGGCAGGTTGATCAATCCCTGGCTGAGCAGGTACAGGGTGCGTCGCCAGAGGCTCAGCTCCTGACCGTATTTGCTGTATTTTGATTGCAGCTTCTGCAGTCGCCAGTGCTGCTTGGACTCCCAGCTCTGAGACTCGGTTTCCGTCAGCAGTTTGCGATGATTCAAGTAGGTCAGATAGTGGAGTTCATCATCGCGGAACTGCTGCAGTTCGGTCAGAGTCATGCCATAGTAACGGGCCACGGCCGTGATGCGTTCAAACTCCTTGATCTGCCAGGCCTTCAAGTCCTGCAGCGATATCAGATATTGCTGGGCCAATCTCTGCAGCTTCTGCTCATCCTGGCGCTGCCAGTCGCGCAGCTGGCGCAGTGTCATGTTCTGGGTGCCAATGAACTCGTAGATGCGATCCCGTTCCTTCTGCTGCCAGGTGGTGAGCTCGTTGAGCTGACGCTGCTCGAGCAGCTGCTCCTTGACCATGTTGTCCACATGGATGCGCTGCACAGGCGCCAACTGACGCAGATCGACGCCATAGAGGCGGGCCAGCTCATTCTGATAGCTGCTGTCCCTGGAGATGAGCTCCAGCAGCTCGTCGTGGGTGATGATGACGCTGGCGCCAATCTGGCGCAGACGCTGGCGTTCCTGCTCCTTCCAATCGCTGCCCACGACGCTGCCATCGACAATGAGACCCATGTCCGCCAATCTCTGCAGCTTCTCGTGGATAAACAGACGCAGCTCCTCAACGGTCACATGATACTGTGCCGCCAGCAGATTCACATCGCGCAACAGCAGCTGCTCCAGGGCATTCCGGTTGATGGGATGACGCACTACCGTCTGGTAGATGCGTTCCAGCTCCTTGGTCTGCCACTGAATGCCGTGTCCCTGCTCAATCTTGCGCAAGTCCAGCAGACGCTTCAGCTCGTTCTTGTACCACAATTTGAGCTCCTCAATGCTGATTTGATACTGACGCACCACGTCCAGCAGATGCTTCTGGTCGCTGAGCAGCTTCAGCTGCAGCTCCTCAATCGTCCACTTCTGGCGTCGTCGCAGCTGCTGATCGATCAGATTCTGTATATATTGCTGCTCCTTTAGCTGCCATTCCTCGACGGTCAAAGATCCCGTGATGAGACCCTCCCTGGCCAGCTGCCTGGCCGAATCCTGCAGCCAGAAATGTATGTCCTCCACGGTGATGTGATACTTCTGGGCCAGCTGCTCGTGGGCAGGACGATTGCGCACCAGGTACAGCTCGAATTCCTGCCAGGTCATGGGTTTCAGATGCGTCTCGGCGCGCAGACGGGCAGCCAAGTAATCCTTCCACTTCGGGGACTCACTTTGCTGGTTCCAGATGTTGATCTGCTCGTAGCTAATGTTGTCCTGAGGCTTCTCGATCTCACCAATTAGCGAGAGTCGAGCCGTCTCCTTCTGCACCCATTCCTCGACCTGCTCCACAGTCAAGTGATAATCACTGACAATGCTATTGAGACGCGCCTTGTCGCGTTTGAGGAAGTCCACGAACTCCTGGTAGCTGGTCGAGTCCCGTTGCTGCTGCAGCCAGTTGTTGAAGCCGGTGCTGATCTGTTCCTGCCATTGGGTTTGCTTCTGCATCTCGACCAGTCCAGAGTCCTGCAGATAGAGATGGCAAAAAAAAAATGAAATTATCGATTATTGTAATCATATTGTATTGTATTATTGTAAAAGAAGAAAAAAAATCAAGAATAAAATTTAGGGAATCCAATATTGGGAATAAAAAAACTAGGAATCATAAATAAGGATTTTCAACTAAGAAAAATATTCAGAGTATAAAAATTAGGAAAAAAAATTGGGAAAAGTATTTTTG
This sequence comes from Drosophila subquinaria, assembly GCA_037043405.1. Lineage (NCBI taxonomy): Eukaryota > Metazoa > Arthropoda > Insecta > Diptera > Drosophilidae > Drosophila > Drosophila subquinaria. Next base: position 20,032 of record JBAMBL010001043.1, on the reverse strand, counting down.
CTTTCCTCTTATTGGTTAAATTCTTTCGAATAGTTTTATACATTCTTCAAAAAGCTCTGTGTCAGAACGGTGGGTTGTTTTTGTTGAAAAAAATTAAAAAATATATAAGCAACAAGCAATCGTCTAATATCGCTACTAAAAGCATACGACGAACACAAAAATTATAAAATTCTTTAATTATTATTACTATCGAAGTCCTGATTTTGAAATAATTAGTTCGACAAATGTTATCTTTTTGGTAAAAGGAAATTTTTGTTTTCTCAATTTTTGTTTTCCCAATTTTTGTCTTCCAAATTTTTTATTTCCAATTTCTGTCCTCCTAATTTTGGGTTTCTAATAACTGTATTCCAAATTTCGGATTCGTAATATTGTATTTCTAATTTTTCGATTCCTAATTTTGAATTAATAATTTTTTTCCAAATTAGTCAAATAAATAGTCAAAAAAAAAAGACAAATTTCGCGATTTTTGATATATTTCACAAGAGAAAGTGTATGTGAATGCCATTTTACACCATTGTTACCCCAATTACGCTATTTAAATTAATATCCGTTCATATGTCCGTTGTTAGCGATATGCCTGACACTTGGCACACAATTTTTTTGAAATTGGCCACTCCACCTTATGTACATGTTGTCAATTTCAGCCTTTATAGAGTTTCTTGCTGGAACTTTGTAGAGGGGATGATGCACCCTCATTATTATCAAAAATCCCTTACCGAAATCTATAAATATTTCCATACTTTACTAATTTTCGGCAACATGATAAACAAGCAGAGGGGGACAGAATATGTTTTCTCACGTTTTCACATTCCCTTTGTTTGGATTTCGGAAGCCACATAATGTAATGTTATGAATGTAACTGCCCCCCTGCCCCCGTCTGACGACGCCCTTGATGATAAAGCTTTTTGGTTTACCCACAAATATGAAATAAGTGATGCGATTATTTTGGCACTTAATCGATTAGCCATTCAATTAATCGCAACCCATTGTTCGATTCGATTAAATCGAAAATTTTAACAAATTAATCGATTATTGCATATCATATGATTAATCGTGCCATCCCTACCTGCAGACGCTTCAGTTCGGAGCGCAGCCAAGTGTCCACCTCATCGATTTGCACATGATTCGTTTGCGACAGACTCTGAAGGCGCTGATGATCCTTGGTCAGTTCACGCTCCACTTCATCGTAGCTGGCGTCCTGCTGATGCTTCAGCAGCAACTCAATTAGACGCTCCTGTTCGGCAATCTGCCATTTGGTCAGATTCTCGACCTTGGCATTGCCGGTGGTCTTCAGGTTGATCAGTTGTTGGCGCAGCCACTGCTCAATCTCTTCCACATTCACGGAATACTGGCTGGCCAGCTTCTGGAGACGCTCGCGCTCCTGCTGCAGCTCCATTTCGAACTCCACATAGGTGAGATGCGTCTGCTCCTTCACCAGACTCTGCAGACGCTCCAGCTCCGATGTCTGCCAGGCACTCAGAGTTTTCAGTGATGTCTCCGTGTTGCCCCTGAGTCGCTTCAGCTCGGCAATCATCCACTCCTCGATCTGCTCCACATTCAGACGATACTGATCCGCCAATTGATTGAGATGTGCCCGATCGGCGAGCAGCTTCTGCTCATATTCAGTCGTGGACAAACCATTCTTGTACTCGGCTATCATGGACTTGATGTAATCACGCTCCACCAGCTGCCAGCCCTGCAGCTGCTCGACCTCGAACTTGCCCTTCTCGTGCAGATCCTCGATCACCTGCTTCACATACGATTCAATCTCCATAACGCTCACATGATGCTGATCCGCCAGGTTGAGCAGGAAGCGACGATCGTTCTGTACCTGAAAGGCAGAAGTAAAGCAGGAAGTAGGGAGTTAATAATGATTGATTGCTGGAGATCTCTTGATTAAATTCTTGGCGTAGTTTTTATACATAACCTTATTAATGGCGACATAGATTCTTCTTTTCGTTTCAATCGTCTTAACTTCTCTGTTCCTTGTAGACCTACTAGAAACTTTCTTCCTTTATCTCTTCCTATTTGCACCACTGATTATGCACCAGCAGTGGGCACTAAATCTGAATTCGGGAGCACTACAACAACATCAACAATAACAACCCTATTAGAATCTACTTAGGTTGGGAGCAGCCGCTGCTCCCGGAGCCACTGTGTGCCCACCGCTGCTTTAAACAATCCTTTTAGTGTTTAGTGCACCTGTTATAACTCTCTTTTTCATGTGCTCTCTTTGGAACACTCTCTGTCTTCTATTAGGCTTTCTATTCTATGTCACCTTAGGTCTACTTCTGGCCAACTCTATTTGGTTGTCTTACACCTCAACTCTGTCCTTATCCTACTCTTACTCTTTCTCATATTCTTCCTTTTCTTTCGATCTTACACTATTTATGACCTCCTATCTTTTTTTAAGTATTTCCCATGAAATTTGCAACCAACCCCTGCTGTGAACAGGGGCATAGCTTGCCGGACCGGCTAATAAACTTCCCCCATCGGGTTGCACTTTTCATCCTTACTCTACGTCTTATTTATTTGTACTATCTTTATTTCTGCAGTTTTCCTATGCAGAATTAGGCTCTAATAGCGCCACTGACAGACCTTGGCTGCTAATAGGGGCATAGCTCGCCGGGCTGGCAATTAAAATCTCCCCCCACCGTGTCGGTGGTGTGATGAGACTAAACTCGTAAATTCATGTAGGCTTTCTTTTCTTTTTAAATTCTTATATTATTGTAATATCTATTGCAGCGGTGGGCACGAAATCAGAATTCGGGAGCACTACAACAACAACAACCCTATTAGAGTCTACCTAAGTTGGAAGCAGCCGCTGCTCCCGGAGCCACTGCGTGCCCACCACTGATCTATTACAATATATATTGTATATTTATATTGTTATTGGGACATAACTATAGGCAGCAATATTTGCTTTAAGTAAATAAATAAATTACCTTCGCCTCGAACTGCTCCAATGTGATGTTGGACTGCGATTGAAGCAGGGAGAGAATCCGCTGCTGCTCGGTTCTTTGCCAGGCCGTCAACTGCTCGATGTTGAGCTTGCCCTGTTGCTGCAGACGCTCGATTTCGGACTGGACCCAACGTTCGATCTCCTCCACCGATGTGTGATACTGGAAGGCCATCGTCTGCATGTGCTCGCGATCCTTGCGCAGCTCGGCGTTCAGATCCTCGGCGTTCCATTGCTTGTTCTGCTTGAGCAGCGTCTCGAGACGTTCGCGCTCGGCCAATTGCCAGGCGGTGAGATTGTCGATCTGCAGCTTGCCCTCGTCCCGCATGCGAGCCAGCTCCTGTTTCATCCAGCTCTCGATCTCCTCCACTTGCACGCTGTATTGCTTGGCCAGTTTCTCGAGCAGTTCACGATCTTGACGCAGACGGGCCTCCAGTTGCTCCGTCGATTTGTATTGCTGCTGTGCCAGATTCTTCAGATGCAGACGCTCCACCTCCTGCCAGTTGGTCAGACGTTCGCTGGGCTTCAGCAAACCCATGCCAATGAAACGTTGCTCCTCCTTCTTCACAAACTGTTCGATCTCCTCGATCTGCACGTTGTGCTGCATGGCCAGACTCTGGAGACGTGACCGATCCTCGAGCAGCCACTTGTGGAACTCCTCGACCGTGTAGTCGCGCTCCTGCACCATGTTGGTCAGATTGCCGCGCCATTCCTGCTGCCAGTTCTGCAGGCGCTGCATCTCGAGCAGACCCTCCTTCTGGAGCTTCTCGATCTGCTGCTTGATCCACAGCTCGATCTCGTCGACGCGCACTTGATTCTGTTGGGCCAGGCTGTACAGATGGGTCTGATCGTTGCCGATCTTCGTCTTGAGCTCCTCAATGGACAGATCGTTCTTGTTGATCAGATTCATCAGACGCTGATGCTCGATCTTCTGCCAATTGTTCAGCTGCGTCTCCATGTGCAATCGACCCTCGCGCTGCAGACGATCGCCCTCGGACTGAATCCATTGCTCGATCTCCGAGACCTGGACATTATAGGTCTTGGACAGATCGTTGAGACGCGCCCGATCGGCCAGGAGTTTACGCTCAAACTCGTCGGTGGAGTACTTGTTCTGTTGTAGCAATCTAGAGATCTGTTGACGTTCGGCCAGCTGCCAATCCTTGAGAGCCTCGGCCTTGAGCAGACCCTCGCTTTGCAGACGCTCCAGCTCCTTCTTCAGCCAGTCCTGAATGTCCGTCACTTGGACCTGATAGGTGTTGGCCAGCTCGAAGAAGTGCGACTGATCCTTCTTGATCTTCGCCTCCAGTTGCTCCACGGTCAGCGAGTTGTGCTGGACGAGAGTTTGAAGTCTGTCGCGTTCCTGCTGCTGCCAGGTGACCAGCTCCTGCTGCACATCCTTGAGCAGACCCTCGGACTTGAACTTGTTGAACTCGCTCTTGATCCACGACTCAATCTCATCCACCTTCACCTTGTAGGCGCGTGCAAACTGCTCCAAGCGAGCGCGATCATTGATTATGGAGCTCTGGAACTCATCGATGGTCAACTGATTCTGGGCAATAATGTTGCGCAGATTGGCACTGACGCCCAGCTGCCAATCCTTGATGTGCGTCTCCAGCTGCTGCTGGCCAACCAGCTGCAATCGCTGCAGCTCATCCCGCTGCCATTTCTCCAGCTCATCGACGCCCACACGGTATTTGGCCGCCAGATTCTGGACATAGCTGCGATCCTGGGCCATCTGCTGCTGCAGCTCGGCAATGCTGCCGCGATGCTCCCGCACCATGGCCTCGAGGCGAGCCCGCTCCGAGCTCTGCCAGGTGCTCAGCCGGGTCACCTGCTCGTTCTGTTCCTTGATCAAATCCCCGATGCGTGCGACTTCCCCGCGCAGCCACTGCGTCTGGCTCTGCATGTCACCCTGGTACTTGATGGACAGATCCTTCAGCCGCTGCTGATCGGTGCGTATCGAGCTCTGGAGCTGCGCCATCGTCGCATTGTGCTGACGGATGAGCTCGTCCAGACGCTGTTGCTCCTGGGCATTGTCCGCAATCAGCGAACTCGAGTCGGGAATGGATGGGATGTGAATGGGTTGACTGGGCTGACGGGGCTGACTGGGTCCGAGAGAGTCGTTGACCTGGTTAAAGTGCACGTAGAGACGCTGCAGTTCCTGCTGTTGCCACTGCTTCAGCTGCTCCTGCTGAACGCCATATTTCATCGCCTGCTGACGCAACTTTTCGCCATTCTCGCGCTGCCAGCGATCGAACTCCTGGCTCGTCAGGCTATTCTGATGGATCAGCCAGTCGAGGCGACCGCGCTCCTGTCGCTGCCAACTGTTGGCGTCCTGCACCTGCGACTGATACTGACCCAACAGCGCCTGATAGCGCGCCAGCTCACGGCGATGGAATTCCTTCAAGTTGGCCATGGTCGTGGGATAGCGATGGACCACGCCCAGCAGACGATCCTCCTGCTGCAGCTGCCAGTCCTCCAGGCGCTGCGGCGATGTCAAATACCAGAAAAAGTGTTCACGCTCCTCGCGCTTCCATTGCTCGTCACGTGGCACCGTCGATTGGCCAAAGGGTCGCTGATTGTCGTAGACAAGTCGACCGTCCTGCCAACGCTGGTGAGACTCCGATCCGTCCACAGAGCTTGTGCCATCCGAGTGCGTTGTTATCGTCTTATTGAAACGTCGAACTGTCACCGTGGAACTCGAGCTGGGCGAGCTCACCTGGCTGTAGGTGGGAACTGCGCTAATCTGACTGTAGGAGGGCGCATTGAAGGCTGCACCGCGACTGTCATCGACATTGACAACCGATCTGTAGCCCAAAACCGTTGGCTCCATTCGCTCCCTGATCCAATCCTGCAGCCTGGAATTTTGGCTTACCGTCTGGCTACTCTGGAGACGGCTACTGGGCAGCGCGATCGGCTTCTGGGCGTAGTAACCATGGGTAAGCTGGCCAGCGGAGTTGTCAAATGTATTTGTGATTTTTGTGGCCTCCGTGCAGTTGCGGTGCACCACGTAGGTCTTGCCATCGACGACCTTAACCTCCGCCGGATACGCATAGTTCTTCACCTCATCAAAGCCACTCAAGTCGACCGGCTGGAAGGGATTAAGGTCGACAGTATGTTGTACTCCGCCTCCTCCACTGGCATATCGCTCCAGAACTTCTCCCGCCTTTGCATCGAAGAACGTCGGCTGCACAATATTGTTATAGCTGACGAGTCCCTGACGCATATCATTGACCAGCTGCTGGCTGGTCTGGTAGCACAGGGCATCCAACTCGCTGGCACTCTTCCCACTCAGCTGCTGGATATTCGCTGGCAAGACAAACAGAATACAGTTAGTTACATCATAGGGGACAATTTTATAAATACTTTGTTTTTATTTAAATTATAATTAGGGTGTTTCATATACCATAAAATCAAATTTTTTTTTAAGCGAAATATTTCATAACAAACCCCTGACAATTTGTGAAAAAAAGCGACAGTATTAGCCTAATAAATATGTTTGTATCACTGTAGACGGCAGTCCACGCTAGTGCCATAGCATCAAGAAGGTTATAAAGGGAAAACTGTTAAGATAATTTATCTTTGACTAAATTATAGGATATTTCACTTTTTATAAAAACAAATCAGAGCGGCAATTTAAAAACTCAAATATATCACCCAAAGTCAAAAGATTATCGGGGATGCCACAGAAATCGCTTTCGCTTGAATTTCACTTAATCTGGGGTGCCACAGAAATCTCTTTCACCTGAATTTGACGTACATTTGTATGAAATTTACGTCATTTTTCAGGTGAAAGAGATTTCTGTGGCACCCCAGATAGACTTGTATGAAATTTAAGAGAAATTCAAGCGAATGCGATTTCTGTGGTATAGTATCACGGTGAAGCTCACGCTAGTGACGAAGCACCACTGTTAAAATACTTCTTCTTCAGCTAAATAATAGGGTATTTCACATTCTATTATAAGAAATCAGAGCGAATATGTAAAGATTCAAATCAGGGATATAACCGAAACCATAACCGTTAACCGGTTGTAATCCAAGGGCGTCGGCAGGCGGGTTAACTTGATAATTGATAACTTTACATTATGTAGCCGAAATCCAACCAAAGAGAATGTGAAAACGTGAAAAAACATAATTTAGCCCCCCTGCTTGTAAAGCTGCCGACGCTCTTGTTTTAACCGATTAAAATTTGTAATCGTAACTGAAACGGTAACCGAAAAAAAAAGTTATATAATAACGATACAGAAATACCAAAAATATTCCAACCAAAATAACCGTTTAAAAACCCATTCATAACGCCTAATTTCGGTTCGGTCAAGCATAAAATTTAATTATGTTATTAAGGTGTAATCCTGGTTTTCAAAAGATTATTTGATTTTTATTTCTAATGTGCATATTGATCTTAATAAAAAGATCTTAATTTTTGAAGTTTTTAAATATTTGTTTTGAAATGTACATGTTTTTAACATATAATATTAAAAATTTTTTGTTGTGAACCGAAATCATACCGGTATTTCGAAACCGAAACATAAAGAAACCGGTAACCGATATACATATGTACAAACATTTTTTTAAACCGATAAACGAAAGCCTAAATGCGAACCTAACCGAAACCCTAACCGAAACCGATATTTGTGTTGGTTTGATACCCTGATTCAAATATATCACCCTAATTTATAAGTTTATATCACTTTGGACGGCAGTTCACTCTAGTGACAAAGCACCAAGAAGAGTTTATAGAAAAGACTGTTAAGATACTTCTTCTTAAACTTAATTATAGGGTATTTCACATTCAATGAAAAACAATCAGAGCGACAATATAAAGACCCAAATGTATCAACCTAATTAATAAGTTTAAAAATAACCTAAAATGTCACCCTAATTGGTAAATTTCTGAGATTAAATTGAGAAAACAGATACAGGGTCAGTTACACTTACTAAAATAATACTCAGATTTTAGGAATATAGAATAGCTATACTTAATTCTTAACTTTGGTGTAAAACGCAAACGGAAACATCAAATTCAAATAATGATGTCACGTTTTATTTTGAAATCACGTCGCCTCAAGTTATCTCTTAAATGTATATTAAGCCTATTAAAATATATATTCATAAAAATATATATTTGAAATTATTTGCTGGGACGCTGTTAAACATGGTCATGTTTTTCCACCAATTAATTATACTATCTCCAAGTGAACCGATTAAGGTGTTAGTTTGACCTCAAAATTTTGAATTGGGCGCGACTGAATACAATTTTTTTTAACCCTTGATGAACTGCATTTGGCGTTTAGCTGCGACTGATTAAAACTATCACGATGCTGGGATAGATGACAACGTCCGGTAAAAAGTGAAATTACAAATTTTATTTAAATCTAATTGAAATATAGTTTTTTTCTAAAAATTAAAACCAGGGACCGTAATCATTATAAGTTATTTTAAAAAAAATTACATTATATTGATTATATTTTAATTTTTAACAATTTTCTTCACTGATAATCATTATTTTTGAGTAATTTCATAAAACATAGACCGTAATCATTTTCATAAAAAAATAAATAAAACTAAAAAAAAATCAAAATAAAACTCAGCAGTACTTAATTAAATTTGTTTCCAATATTATTTAATATCCTTATAATGGACCCTAAAGCTACCTCCCAGCATAATTTTTTTTTTCAAAAAATAATTACTATCAGTGAAAAAAAGAGAAAAAATCATAAATTGAAAAATCAAGGCAAAAACGCAGAGAAATGTGAGAAAAAAATAAAGATTTTGGTGTAAGAAATTGTTTTCTAGGTTTCTAATGGACCTAGAAAACAATTGCTTACAATTGAGTGATTTTTTCAGTTAAAAAATAATCATTTTGTACGAAAATCAAAAAAAAAGTTTACAGGTTCTTACAAGTAAATACTTACGACTCCAATTGAAGGAATGTCCGATTTTGTTGTTAGCGCCCGTAGACATCGCATTGTATTCCTGAGTCAAGTGATTGGCGAATTCTCTCACCTCAACTATATGAATTTCGGCCCAGTTGCTGAGCTGTGACGTTGACAGGGCCTGCGATTGTCCGTTACCAAATGAGGACGAGGAACTGGTTCTAAAACTGCTTCTGTAGCTGTTGTAGCCCTGGCAACTGGCAAGCAGTGCCAAGAGCAGCGCACACACACCCAAAACTCTCATTTCGGGAGAGTGTCGAGCTGAAAACGTAGATCAGAAAGAAGAAAAAACTATGTCAACTATGTCATTCATAAATAGTAAATGGGTTAATAATTGTAATGTCTTTATTTATAATTATTTGTATGTATATATTAAGAGCTTTGCTTGGCAAGCTCGACTCGACTCGAAAATCAAAAGTTTTTGGCTGCTTCGAGACGTTGATAAGCGCCTGAAACTGAAATCTAGTTCAATGTATATTATTTGGATTATCACCAAACTGAGGGTCAGCAAAGGTTGACCAACCGATAATGATAATGCTACTTGTCGCAGCTTTTTTCATTTTGTTTTACTGATTTAAATGTTTTTTGTTATTTTATTAATTTATTTCTATATGTATTTTTAATATTAATTTTTTTGACAGCAATTTACAGTCGTATTCTTTCATCTTCCATCCGGTTGATAATTCTTTAATGACAACGTGGTGATTTCATTCAAATAAATCTAAAAAAATAATGTTTTCCATCCACCATCAATCAACACCTTGAGGGAAAACAAAAACAACACTGCTCCAATTGGGTCACATTTGTGTCTTTTGCTCCGAACTTAATTTTATTTCTGGAACAACTAATTTTGGGACCACTGCAGTTTGGCCAGAGCGCAGGCGGTGTCTATTTTTGGATGACTTTATACTAAGTATAACTGCAATTTTGAATTGTTTTTTCTTTTTACTTTTTATATATTATGTACTCACTCTCACTGCGAGCGTTTTAATTGCGCTCAATTGTTAAATTAGACACGCGACTAACTAAATTGATTTAAATGTAGTTCGCAGGATCGTTTTCGTTCCCGTTCCAATTCCGATTCGTTTGGTTCACTTCACTTTCACTGTTGTCGCTTTTAACCGTTGCTCTGACCGAAAACTAAAACGCTGCGTTGCGTTGCGCTGCCGAACAGCAACTGACAGCCGAGTGCGTAGCGCAAAGCTTTTATTAGAAAATAATCGACAGAGAGTGAGAGAGAGAGAGAGTCAAAGAGGAAACCTCAAAAGAGAGCGCCTGGCCGTTATCAATGGAAACAGCAGCTTTTGAACAGATTTTGGAAAAACAACGAAAATGTTACCAAGAATAACTGAAGATCAAATTGAACGTCATAGTTTGAAGACAATAACCGGTAGTATCGGATTCTTCTAATGAGCTCATAATATCAATTGTGACTCACAAGCCGGTAAATTTGACCGCTTTGATTTCGCTGACAACAAATGACAATAGATCAAAAAAAAATAAGTGAGAAATATTAATGAACTCTTTACAAATTTATATATGATCTCATATAAGCTCATGAATTGCACTTACATGACAGGCAGCAGCAGCAGCAATAAACAGTAGAAGGAGGCGCGTCATTTGCGTGGGGGTCACAAGTATCTTAAGTATTTTGAAAGTGATTCAAAACAATTAAGAAGAAAATATATACTCGTTATATTTGCTTATATGCAAATTTTACTGACCTTGCAGATGTTTCAAATTTTGTCAATTCAATTGAATTGAAAACCGCTAGGGGAAATCCATGATATTTCGGATCGTAAATCCTAGTAAATATTTACATTTTAATTTAGAACTTGTTCGTTTAATTAATAACCACAAATTTATTAGCAAACTTTCAAAAATGTTCTCAGAGTGATAAACTACGACATACCCTGTACACAGAGCATTGCCGCTAATCAAAGCCTCAAAATGAGAAAATTTGTTTGAAACACTTTAATGAGACATTTGACAGCAATAATTGTCTATAAAAATCAAAATAAATATATTGAAAATACGCCAACAAATATAAGTATGTTAGTCACTCATATTGAGTGTTCTTAGAAATAAATATGTGGTGTTATTATTTTGCAAGCAAATGAATTAATTAGCAATAGCCGGTTTTTAATTTGGCACATTGTGTGACGAACTAAAGATCTGTTAGCGCCATCTATTGGCAGAAAACAACACTAAAAGCACAAGTTGAAAAGTAAGCAGTGCTGTCAAGCATTTGAAAGGTGAGCAGCAACTGGAATGTGGAGATGTAATTAGTTTGCTAAGAGCATAAATAAAATATTATAAATACATTTAGCCAAGAAAAATGTTGTTAAACAATAACAATATACAAATTTTAGTAAACTATATTTGAAATTCAGTTGCAATATTCATCGTGAAACCTATCGTATAAATTAAGGTGACCATCACTCGTGAATGCCACTGTATCAATTTGGGTGGAACTGTTCCACTGGAACATGTTCACTAGTTCATTTGTTCACCGAAATACGTGGTTGATTTGTTTGATAAAAACGCCCACAAACAGACTAAAATGTATTCGCGTTGCAAGGTGTGCAGAATTAATGTAAAGCAGAAACAGGTGCTCAACTACTAAAAACAATTGGTAAGTGATAAGCTGTACGAAATGTAAATAAACGAGCAATGTTGTCCACAGGTTATGGCGAAGGGCAAGGGGAATGAGGAAGAGGAAGCGGAAGCACAACAACAGCAAAAGGAGCCCAAGATTCAGTTAACATATCGCTTTGCATTCTTCTTCATCGCTGGCAGTTTGGCAGCCTTTGCATTCCATGCGCTGGCGTCCTCTGGGGGTTCCCTACTGGGCTGGCGACTTCAGTTGCGTCAATTGCACCATCTGCCCGCGGCGCATTATTTGCAGACGCGCGATGAATTCGCGGTTTATTCGGTGGACGAGCTGAATGCGTTCAAGGAGTTTTATGACAAGAGCATAAGTGACAGTGTCGGCTCGAGTTTCTCGGAGGCGGAGCAGACCAACATTAAAGAGGCTATGGGTGCACTGCGTCTGGCCCAAGAGATGTACATGGCGGGCAAGGATGACAAGGCATCGCGTCTATTTGAACACGCCCTCGCATTGGCGCCCAAGCATCCGGAGGTTCTGCTGCGCTACGGCGAATTTCTGGAGCACAATCAACGCAACATTGTACTGGCGGATCAGTACTATTTCCAAGCTCTCAGCATCAGTCCCAGCAATTCGGAGGCACTGGCCAATCGGCAACGCACTGCCGACGTTGTACAAACGCTGGACGAGCGTCGCTTGGTGTCGCTGGATGAGAAGCGGGACGCATTGTCGGCCATCCACGAGGCCAATGCGGCACTGCGTCGCGCCAAGAAGGAAGCCTACTTCCAGCACATCTATCACTCGGTGGGCATTGAGGGCAACACCATGACTCTGGCCCAGACACGCTCCGTTCTGGAGACGCGCATGGCCGTCGATGGCAAGTCCATCGATGAGCACAACGAAATTCTGGGCATGGACCTGGCTATGAAATACATTAATGCCAGTCTAGTACAAAAGTATGCATCTCTATTCCAATTATCACGCATAGATATTGAATCTTATTTTATTGCAGATTGGAAATTACGCTTAAGGACATTCTGGAGCTGCATCGCCGTGTGCTGGGCCATGTCGATCCCATCGAGGGTGGCGAATTCCGACGCAATCAGGTCTATGTGGGTGGCCATGTGCCACCAGGTCCCGGCGACTTGGCAATTCTAATGCAACGCTTCGAGCGTTGGCTGAACTCGGAGCACAGCAACTCGCTGCATCCGGTCAAGTGAGTCTATCAAGTGTCACTCTTAAGATGCCTCTCTCATGGTCTTAATTGGTTTCCACAGCTATGCAGCACTTGCCCACTATAAACTGGTGCACATTCATCCCTTTATCGATGGGAATGGACGCACCTCGCGGCTGCTGATGAACACGCTCCTCATGCGCGCGGGTTATCCGCCTGTAATCATACCCAAACAGCAGCGCAGCAAATATTATCATTTCCTCAAGCTGGCCAACGAGGGCGACATACGGCCCTTTGTCCGTTTCATTGCCGATTGCACCGAAAAGACGCTGGACTTGTATTTGTGGGCCACCAGCGATCTGCCCCAGCAAATACCGATGCTTATCCAAACGGAGAGCGAAGGCGGCGAGCTGGTTAAGCTGCAGCCGCACATTGCTCAAAGCGCCTCAGAGTTCTATGAGACAGAGACGGGGTCGGGATTGGGATTGGGATTGGATTCAGGCTCCAGTGCTCCAGCAGCGACCTGACACCCAAATCACTGGTTACTCAATCTATTTAGCAAATTGTCTATTGTATATTATGTGTGCTAGCATCAAATTCTGTGTATATTTCTAATTTATTCAACGACAAAACCGTTTGTCTGACTGTGATCGTATTTAAGTTTAACGATTTAACCAAAAACTGTAAACAACAAAATGCTTTATAGATAGAGCATGATAATAATGTAACGCACAAAAATTAATTAGTAATCGATAAAGTACAATAAATATCATTTATCGAGTCAGAGGTATTTTAAAAATTGTGTAAATATATAGATGGTTTTATAAATGTATATATATCTATTTTAAAACAGACTAACTATCAATCTTTAATAAAAACAACACAATTTGCAAACTCTGAATCGAAAGCATGTTTTTCTTTTGCTAATCACTGATATCTTTTCAGTATTTATTATATTTTATTCACATATGCAGGTTTTAAACTGCCTATACTTAAATTATGAGCTTTCTGAGAGCCTTATTAAACAAATAAAATCGCTCGTAGAAGAATCTTATTTAATTTATTGATACAAGTGCATAAAGTTAATTTTAATTTCTTTATTTCGATTTCTAGTGCTACAAGCTATACACTCAGACCAACATTTATTCGTACACCCTTTTTTTTACTTTAACAGCTATATTAGTCAAGTCTTCACATTGAAAAAAATATATTTGGAAAGGTCGTTCGAATTCCGTTTGAATGATGCAAAACTTTCCTTAACCCATTAAGTACCCATTGAATATTTTGAGTTCAAAAAAACGTAAATTTTTCAACTTTTTTCCTCGATTTTTTCCAAAAAATGTTGGGATGCAAAAAAATTCTTGAATCAATTCTAGGAGTGATTGCAAAAAAAAATTTTCAAAAATATTTTTGCTTGTATTTTTTAAAATTTTTTGAAAATCCTAAAAATGACAATTTTAACCCATTTTTTCCACTTTTTCCCACTTTTCACACAAAAAGTGCATTTTTCGCAATTTTCAAAAAATTTTAAAAAATACAAGCAAAAATATTTTTGAAAAATTTTTTTTGCAATCACTCCTAGAATTGATTCAAGAATTTTTTTGCATCCCAACATTTTTTAGAAAAAATCGAGGAAAAAAGTTGAAAAATTTACGTTTTTTTGAACTCAAAATATTCAATGGGTACTTAATGGGTTAAGGAAAGTTTTGCATCATTCAAACGGAATTCGAACGACCTTTCCAAATATATTTTTTTCAATATGAAGACTTGACTAATATAGCTGTTAAAGTAAAAAAAAGGGTGTACGAATAAATGTTGGTCTGAGTGTATCTTTGCGAGTTAAAAGTCTAGTGACGAAAACATCCTTGCAGCAAATGTTGGGCCAAAAATTTTCTTTTTCATTTTAAGTAGATTCCCCAGAGTATTTAATTTGAATTTAAATTTATTTTGTGACTTAAATATATATAATTTTTTAATTTTAATGTCATATTTTTAAATTAATTGTTGTGTCGGCTGCTTTTAGCCTGACAATAAATAAATAAATAAATAAATGCCCCAAAATTTCTGATATCCAATTTTGAAACGAACAGTTTTAAATTAAACATTTAAATTGCCACTCTGCACTTTGCGCTAAAATGTCCTAATTCTTCATACCTAATAAAAATAACATCTTTGTTGTTTAGTTGACAAGAAGAATGTTGATTGCATTAGGGTGCGTTTACACTAGTTGACAAGCTGGTCAATTTCATCTCAGTAGGCTGTGCTTTTTACCAAGTCAACACACTTTTGCCTAGAGTTGACCACTGTTTACACTGGAGTTGACTAAGTGGACATCAAAATTTTTAGCCTACTGAGATGAAATTGACCAGCTTGTCAACTAGTCTAAATGCACCATTACACGGTGCTACTAAAAGTCAAAATTAAACTTCTGAAATAGGACATAGCGTAGGTTGTAGTAGAGATGGGCACGGGTCGGGTCGGACTTCGGGACCCATGGGCCTTTTACAAAATTGTCGGGTTCGGGCCGAATAATCTCATTTCGGGTCGGGCCGGGCCGGGCTCGGGCCTAACTTCAAAGAACGAAAGCCCGGAACACGCCAAAATCTTTTGCATTTTTGAAAGATTAAGTTCACGAATGACTAAAAAAGCTAGTTCAATTTTTGAAACGACTTACTCATTTGAATCTGCCAGTAGTGAAAAGGTATTTTCCACATCTGGAAATGTTTTGTGCGAAAAAATAACTAGGCTTGCTAAGTTCCAATTTGGAAAAGATTTTATTTTTAAATAAATTTGGATTTTTTTTAATTTTTCGGGAGGGCTGGGCGGGTTTTCGGGCCTTATAACAAAAGTATCGGGCGGGCCTGGGCCTTTTTTCCATTGGGAATTTCGGGCTCGGGTCGGGCCGGGCCTGAAAACTGAGGCCCGCGCCCATCTCTAGGTTGAAGGTATAGTTAGAAACAAATTTTTGGCATACTAGAATTTTTTGGAGCACATCGAATGTTTAAATTTCTGTAAAAAAACACGTTTTTTCGTAAATAGCTTCATAAAATATTCACTGATTTTCATTTTCTTAAGGGTTTTGGAAAGAAGATACTTAGGTACATATATAAACGTTCCATACTTAACTCAACAGGTTTCAATTTCCTTATTATAGTATGTCCTATGTAATCCAATTTTTGTTGTGTTTCTTTTTACATTTTTTAATTTTGGTGATTGTTTTGAAACTTGTTTTATTATTAAACTAGTCGGCGGTGCTACAGTCGAGCGGTACTCGACTGTCGGAGACCCCGTACTTATTATAAAGATATCTCAAACAACAAAAAGATTTTCATACTAAGACTTTATTTGGACTGATCGTTCCTATGGCAGCTATATGATATAGTAATCCCATATGCATATTCTGTCAGTTTAATTTAGTTATCTCAAACAAAAAAAAAAATTTTCATACTAAGACTTGATTTTCGACTGATCGTTCCTATGACAGCTATATGATATAGTAATCCGATTTCAATCAAATTTAGTCAGTGGCCGTGTTCACCGGAACAAATCGACAACAGAAAATCGATGAAATTTGCATGATTATTCTGGTTAAATGCAGTGATTTTGCTTACTAAATTTCAAATTTCGTGATTATGATGACTGAAAATTCATCACCAAAATAGTACGCTGAAATTTTCTGATTGTGATGCTTTGTTATCGAACAAACAAAATACATGATTACTGATTGATTAGTTCTGGTGAACGCGGCCAGTATGTTTGGGACCATCTTTTATATTCTTATATTTTTATTCTGTTAGTTTGGTTGAAATATCTCAAACAGCAAAAAAGTTTTCTATACTAAGACTTGATTTTCAACTGATTGTTCCTATGGGATCTATGTGATATAGTAGTTCGATTCCAACCAAATTCGGTCAGTATGTATGGGACCATCCCATATGCATATTCTGTCAGTTTAATTTAGTTTTCTCAAACAACAAAAAAGATTTTCATACTAAGGCTTGATTTTCGACTGATCGTTCCTATGGCATATAGTAATCCGATTTCAATCAAATTTGGACAGTATGTATCGGACCATCTTTTATGCATATTCTGTAAGTTTGGTTGAAATATCTCAAACAGCAAAAAAGTTTTCCATACTAAGACTTGATTTTTAACTGATTGTTCCTATGGGAGCTATATGATATAGTAATCCGATTTCAATCAAATTTGGTCAGTATGTATGGGACCATCTTTTAAACATATTCTGTTAGTTTGGTTGAAATATCTCAAACAGCAAAAAAGTTTTCCATACTAAAACTTGATTTTCAACTGATTGTTCCTATGGGAGCTATATGATATAATGGTCTGATCCAAAATCTAAAACAAACTCGATCTGCTCCCAATATAGACGAACCTACATACCAAGTTTGGAGTCTCTAGCTCTTATAGTCTCTGAGATCTTGGCGCTCTTACAGACGGACAGACGGACGGACGGACAGACGGACAGACGGACATGGCTATATCGACTCGGCTGTTGATGCTGATTAAGAATATATACACTTTATGGGGTCTGCCACGCCTCCTTCTGCCTGTTACGCACTTTTTTTTTTGTGACAAAGTTAATAGACCCCTTTACTTTTTTAAAGTACGGGGTCTAAAAAGAACACATTTTCAAGGATAAAACGTGTGTCTATTTTCTAAAATCGGACAATAATTAGCAAAGTTTTAACACATGGATTTTCTGAAACCAAATTGCTCAATATTATGATATTCGCGCCATTATTGCCCCTATTCCCCCTCCCCCATTTTCCAATCGTAGTTGCGTAGTTAACAAAACGGAGTATTTTTCCGACAACTTTTTTTCTAAGAAGTTGAATAGCTCAGTTAAATATTACTCAATTTAAATAAACTAAAAAGCAAAAGACGTAAAATTAAATGTTTTTTGAAACTGCATACCAAAAGTAAATTGCTTTCCTAAAATTTATCTTATTAGTTTACGTTCAAAGTTCGAAAAAGTTGCAAAAAAACTGTAAAAAAAAAAACATATATTTTTACATGTAGCTCCCGCAATATTTTTCTGAGATTGCAGTTAATATACCGTTGGAAAGGTGTTACTTTTCACTTTTCAACGACCTATTACAATTTATAATAGGATGCATAGTTTAAGACTTCGAATTTTTTAACTCTATCAACCTCGAAAAAACTTTTTTTTGTACCGTAATTTAAAATTTCGATGTGCAACAAAAAATTCTAGTATGCCACAATGTTACATTTAACCATATCTACAACCTACGCTATCTCGCATCCCAGAAGTTTTTTGACTGTAGCACCGTGTTATCAGCTTCTTTAGCACATTTGGCCATAACTCGCATGTGAAGGATCTTTTGTGTTTGCATTGCGCATAAGCGTTGCCATTGTCTCTGCCGTTGTCGTCGCTCGTCAAACAGCCTACAAAGTCTCTGTGTATTGTCAGACGTTGTCCGCGTGCAATGTGCAGTTGAATGTGGAGTGCTGCGCAAACATGAAATTAAATAAAATCAAGAATCGTCGTTATACACAACGTACACAACGTAAGTTATATTATTACAGGGTCGTGAATATCTTTTTGCTTTTGATTTTAATAAGAAGCCTTATCAAGTGACCAGATAAGTACATAAAGTTGAAATTTTATTGCGCTCTTTGTATTGATTACTTATTGGTATTGAGCAAAGTGTTAAAAAAGTCGAGGAAGTAAATAAATTGTTGTTTCTTAAAGAACTTTCATTTAGTCTCAAGCAACTCGTATTACAATGAACACACTCTGGATTTTCGTGGGCGTATTGGGCTGTCTTTCACAGACCGTTTTAGTCAGCTGCGGTCATTCTATTGAAGGACCAACGGTAATATAAATTTCCTTTGAAATAATGTATATTAATACATCGTTATATTAAAGGGTAAAGTGAGTTCAAGTAGCGATACGAATCATGCAGTGCAAAGTGGTGAAGACAATTCAAAGATGTTGAGGTATGTGTTCAAATATATCTGATATACAGTTTATCTGTCCCAGCTCATGTAACTATAAATGTAAAGAAAGAGTTAAATTTGCTATTTCTTACTTTGCATCAAATTTATTAAAGAAAAAAAATCCTTTTTTAAAATGAAAGCTTTACTCTTAATATTAATATTATATGTAATTATTTTTTTTTTAGATTTTACGATCCGTCCTGTCCGACTTACAGTAATTCAAATGGCATTTACACCATTCAAGTTTTTGGACTGGAACCCTTCGAAGTGCTTTGCAATTCCGATCTGGCAGGTCCTGGCTGGACTGTGATTGCATCGCGGAGTAATATCGACCTGAACTTCTTCCGAAATTGGGCAGAATACAAACGTGGTTTCGGAAATCTGACAGGCGACTTCTTCATCGGATTGGACAAGCTGCATGCGATAACCGTATCACAGCCACACGAACTTTACATCTACCTCGAGGACTTTGAAGGTAACAAACGCTTTGCGAGGTACGACGAGTTTCTGATTGGCACCGAGACTGATAAATATGTGATGGCCAAATTGGGCACCTATGTGGGAGACATGGGCGATTCCCTGAGAAATCATGCGAATCAGAAATTTTCAACATATGATAGCGATAACGACAGCAGAAATAGCAATTGTGCGGTTGATTGCAGGGGTGCCTGGTGGTATAACAACTGTACTTATTCGTAAGTCTACATGGTATTTGTATTAATTACAGTTTACTGATTCAATATATTATCATAGCAATCTATTTGCCCTTTACTTAAATGGGTCCCATGACAGTTCTCTGGAATACAGAGGCATGTATTGGTTTTATTGGCGTGGTAATTCTTACTCATACAAAGTCATGCGCATGATGGTGAAACCCAAATGTTCTTGTTCTCGTTAATGCTAATCAACAGTAATGATTTGCACACTTACCCACATATGGATTTAATAAAAATAATAATAATAAATGAGAAATTTTATATCACATTATTCTAGTAGGGGAACTAATTTCATTAAAGCAATATGATCACTTTTCATGGTGCCGAATGGAAAACTTTATTTTTTTTAAAAGGATATTTGCATGTTACGCTATCTATAGATATATCTTTTTGATTGGATTTTGATGATCGAGTTTTCATTTGACGCGTATTTTTGATAAGAATACATAAAAAAAAAATTTACCCAAAGGCCCATTTATAATTTAAATCATTTAACATTAGCACCTCCCACTTGCCCCTTATCACACGAAACAAGTGAGTTTCCAAAAGTCTTCCTATGCAAATTTGTTAGTATAAACTGTACCTTTCGATCGGTTTATAAACTCGATCTGTGCGTCCATTCGTTGATAGCTTTCCAGTCTTCTTGTATACTATATC
>JBAMBL010001042.1:0-43379 GCA_037043405.1 Drosophila subquinaria | reverse complement strand
TTAAATTGGAAACTGAACGACACTTCGGTTCAACAACAACAACAGCGCATTTTGCTTATATTCTTCAATCTAAAATCAAGTAAACAAATCAAAACCTCAACATGTTCAGCTCGCTTACAGGTAATGAGAAAAAAAAGCACACACTGTTGTGAAAGTTTTCAAAATTAGAAAATTACAGAAATTCCAAAGTGTGTTATTCATTGAGTGTGGTTGTAAACAAAATCGAAAGCATGTACTTAGTATATAAATAAATTAATTAAAATGTGAGACATTGTTTGGTGTCAGACAGAGAGAGAACCTATGACCGCATTGCAGGATTATAATAGAATTACATCATCATCGTCCAGTATATCCAAAGGAGTACGTCTTCCCCCTCCACTCCACCCTGATTCTCTCTCTTTCCCTTTCTATCTCTGGTTGATCCCAAGTCGCAATACAAATTTAATTGCCCGTTACTGTAACTGTTACTTATAAAGTGTAGATGATACAATAGCGTAAGCCAATTATGGCGCAGTATGTTTTCTTCTACATACATATATTCATAAATACATATGTATGTATGTGTGTACATCTACAGTATGTCAAATAATTGTGTTGACAATGAACAAAGTTCACATATTTGTTGCGGATGTTTCTACAAATAGTTAAACATAATTATAATTTTTTTAATCGCAATTAATTTTTTTTTTAGCAAAATAAAGTTTATGAACTTTTTTCTTTGACATACTGTATTGTCTGTATGTTGTTCTTCTCGCTGTGAGTAACAGGCACAACCCACACCCAAAATGATGCGATATCTATACATACATCTGTATGCATAGTATATAATTATAGCGTGTATACATATGCATATATCTATATGATTGGTACTTCTATATAGACTACTTATAATTTTGTGTTTTTAGTTATGTTTTCATAATTTATATTCGTTCTTTGATGTATTTAAAAATTTTAAGTACACGCCCGAAATAAATGACTCTATTTTCGTTTCTAAAATTCTCCAACTGTCTAACAATACATTTATCTCTGTATCTCTGTCTACTGAGAGAGAGAATTTTTTAGACTAAATCAAATTCGAAATTCACTTTAATTCTAATATTCTCTGTTTCCACTTAATGCAAACAGATGCTTCGAAATGTAAGTAAAATCGTTTCTTTCATCTAAATATTTGCAAGTTTCGTAGAAATTTCACAACTATTCAAGTTTGTTTCTTTGCACTAGTATAAATAAATTAGCATGCATTAGTATTATCAGTAGTTCTACCCCCACCCGCCTTTTCCTGCCCCTTCATCTAGTAATTAAATTGATTTTTAAAAATACAAAGCGTTAATTGTTTGACTTTTTATTGATTATACATAGTCCGTTTCTATTTGTGGAATTTTCAGGAACATATTCCGCATTCATTCTGCTTTCACCCTGCATCTAGTCCAGTTGCGGACCCTCCCCTGCTGATTCTGCAGGTTTTTCCGTAGCTTCTACAGGCGAACTCGTTGGGGATTGGGCTCCAATATCAACGCTGACTGGACTTGCATCATTTATTTCTGTCTCGTCAGTTTCATTCTCATCAGAGGCTTTTGCTTTAGGGGCACGGGCTGCAACATTTTCATCAGCTGGAGCTCCTTCTGCTGCTGCTGTGGTTTCTTCAGCCGGATTTGCTTCTCCGCCTTCTTCAGCTGCTGGTATTTCATCCTCACCAGAGGCTTTTGCTTTAGGCGCACGGCCTGCTACATTTTCATCAGCTGGAGCTCCTTCTGCTGCTGCTGTGGTTTCTTCAGCTGGTTTTGTCTCTCCGCCTTCTTCTGCTGCTGGTGCTTGTGTTTCTCCTGGTGCCGTAGTTTCTCCTGGTGCCGTAGTTTCTTCTGGTGCTGCAGTTGTTGCGGTAGCTTCGTCACCAGCTACTGACGGCTCAGGTGCGTTAGTCGGCGTAACCTGGTCCGCGTCCGTGTCCTCGGCCTCACCAGTATCTTCGCCCTCAGCATCTTCGGTTTCCGTTCCCTCCTCGATCTGTTCGCTCTCTGGCGATTCGCCGATTTCCGTTGAATTCGAATTGTCAGCCGGCCGTGAATCGCTCTCCAGACTTTCCTGGCTCCCCTCCTCGGGTATCTCAGCTTTCCCAGCGTCATGATGGAAGTGATGCAAATGCTCGTGACTATGATGCACACCAGTGGTTTCATCGATGACAGGCTGGGCACACTTCACCTCATTCTGCTGGCAGATGAAATACTGTTGCTCCTGGCAATTATCATCGGTCACCACGGTGGATTCCTCCCTCAGTCGTATCTCCAGGCAATCGTCGAGATTGGAACGCAGCGTCTTCTCGATTTTATCGATACCGCCAAGATATCGTACAGGTCGACCATTGCTAATGTAGGTGAAGCGACTCTCTGCTTGTAGATCATTGCCACCGAACCAAAAGTCCTCCATGTTTCCTTTTGTACGCAGGAACTTAATGATCGCATTAAACTCATCCGGGGTTGAGAGATCGGCTAGATTCAGTCCCTTGCGCAAACAATTGTTCTGGGCGCCAAACCAGTTCATCTTCAATTCAAAAATTCATTTATTTCTGTTTCCATCACCTGGAATTTTTTAACACATACCTTTTTATTGGCTAAGTAATAACATTTGCCATTGATTTGCCTCAGAAATCGCTTGCCACACGGACCATTGTCGACTTTCTTGTCGCCGTTGGTCCGACGACCTCTTCGCTCCGAGAGCACATCATCTGGATATGCCACGATGAGAGTCAATATCACAATTTGCAGTGCCCTCATGACTGTCTGCAAAAACTGTACCCACATCTCATGTTTCTTCTATTTATACCCTCTTGTGGGCGTGACAAGTGACATTTGATTGATAATATTTATTGTTTTAAAGTGCACTTTCTGTCGATTTTATTGTCTTGAGTTGAACAAATCAATTAATTTCAATTTGTCACGGTCATATTAAAGTTAGTAGAGGGAACATCTGATATCTATAACTAATCGTAAGACTCAACTCTTTTTTGTCGAGTATAAGTAGCTGAGAGATCGCGACTTTTCACAGCCAATCATTAGATATTACTAAACTTTCTTTTTGATAACTGGATAGAGGTGCTTTCTGTCTTCAATAGAAACAAAGTATCTTTCTACTGTATCTTTTTCATTTGCTTTTTCAGAGCTTATTTCTGATGATTCCCTTAAACCAAGTTCCATTAAATGCATTTACTTATTGTTGTATTTATGTGATTTATTTTTATTTATACACGTAAATCTTGTCTTTATTAAATGTCTTGGGTGTTTATCTATTTTGCTGCCTATTTGTTTTTTATCTTTCTGCTGGCGGTGCCTCAGTGGGCGCTTCTACCTCGCCGGCTGGTGTTTCTGCTGCGGGTGTGGTTGTCTTCTCCGCAGCTGGGGCTGCTCCTTCTTCAGCTGGTGGTGCAGCTGTTTCCGTAGCTGGTGAACCTTCTCCCGCTGTTGCGCCTTCTGCTCCGGCAGCTGTAGATGCCTCACTAGCTGCTGTCTCCTCTGTAGCACCTTCTGCATCTGGAGTCGTTTCGTCTGGCAGATCTTCGGGCAGAGTCTCCTCCTCGGACTCATTTTTGACACTCTCATCGGGTGCACTATCGAATGGCGATGGTGTGTTCAGATCTTCCTCAATCTCCTCGCTGGGCTCGCCAATGTCGTGATGGAAGTGATGCAGATGCTCGTGGCTGTGGTGACGCGGCTTCTTGGCATTCACCTCGTCGCAGTAGCGCTCTGAGCAGATGAAATACTGTCGCTCCAGGCAATTGTCATCGGCCACAACGGTCATATTGGTGCGAATGCGCACCTCCAGGCAGTCATCGCATTCCGAGTGCTCGGCCGGCTCAACGACGCTGTAGTTGCCATAGTATCTGACCAATCGACCATTGCTAATGTATTGAAAGCGTCCCTCGGTCTGCAGATCGTTGCCGCCAAACCAAAAGTCCTCCGTGTTGCCCTTGGAGCTGAGAAAGTCAATGGCTCCATTAAAATCGTTCGGATTGCTCAGATCGGCCAGCGTTAATCCCTTGCGTAGGCAATTGTTCAGAGCTCCAAACCAGTTCATCTGGAGTTAACGATCTGAATCAAATTTCGACTACCTTCGAGTTAGAAATGTCCGCTTACCTTTTTCACTGAGAAATAGTAGCATTTGCCATTGATGCGTCTCAGATAGCGACGTGGGCAACCTTTTGCCGAGCTGAGCAATTGATCCCTGGCCAGGATACTCAGCACGGCAATGACCGCAATTAGGGAACGCTTCATCTCTCGTGACCTTTGCAATTGTGTGCTCTGCCGGCAAGGAGCTCCTGTACTTATATCCTCTCATAGCGTGCAATTTATGATAATTCATTACCACGGCCCTGAATCGATTTCAACACCCCGTTATCACTGGCAGCACGCAGCAACTAATACAATTAGATGCCAAGAGCATGACACGATCATAAGCTTTCCATTCCCATTCCGGAATGTGTCGCTATTTGTTAGGTCGTCAGTCGTTAGTTTTGTGGGTCAGGTTTGGGGTTATATATTTAATTGAACTCTCTCTCGATTGGGTGTGCGATTGGGTAAATGTGTGTTTGCATGATTCATCAAAGCCCTTGCCAGACTTGTAGCGCATTTATTGATTAACGAGTACTACGTACTATGAGCAAATGACATCATCAAGACCCCATTTTGAGTTGGCTGTGCCCTTTTGGCAGGATACAATTGGCGCCTTGCCAGCGGACAGGTTGTCTGGTATTGACCTTGGACAATGAGCTGACAGCTTAAAGTTAAACAAATTACACAGCACGATTCTGAATACTTTTGTTTCTATGACATCATCAGCAACAACAACGGCAACAGCATCATCGATTGCCACTTACAAATGTAGCTAAAGGTTTTTATACTTATATTTATTGAGAGGCTAGCCGGCTTTTTGGATCCCAACGAAAAACTGGTGTGGAACGTGAGTTTGTGACCTGTATGGACTGCCAGTTACTCATAGAACGACAAAAATCTATACATATATAGCTATAGATACAAATGTATCTGTATCTGTATATATACATAATATCTACACGCTTGAGTTCAGTTGGTCTTGGATACAGGTTTAGTTTTTGCTGTTGTTGTTTATTTTTTTTTGTGTTTGGAGCTTCTGCGCATTATCTGCTATATGGGCAGAGGCAACAACAACAACAACAATATCAACAGCTGTGAGTCTGCGTGTCTCAGTGAGTATCTGAATCTCAGTCTATGCTCTTGACTCTGCTTTGCTGCTGACTGCGGCTTATTGTGTTACCTTATGACCATGTTATGGCATTCTAGCCGGTTTTCTGGATTGTTGTTGTTGCTGTCGTTGTTGTTGTTATTGACCACAGCATGCCAGAATATGCGTCGTACTAATACGCAAATGGTAAGAAAAGTTTTGATTCTTTAACGAACAAAGCAAGGAATTTTAATGAGTTACATTAAAATGCAACAATATAAAGCAGTCAGCTTTTGTTCATATACATACGCAATTAAACAGTCTTCCCTTCATAGCAATTAGCTTTTATACATTCTGGAATTTAACTGAGTTACATTAAAATAGTGATGTAAAAAAGCATCGATGCATCGAGCATCGATGTTTTTTCAGCGATGTTTCTTGATGTTTTCCGATGTTTTTGTTGATGCTGATTTATCGATGTTGCATGGCGATGCATCGATGTTTTGCAAAACATCTGCTGCAGCACTTTCAACACGCCATTTTGGCCACTTTGACAATGAGTTTATAGCAGAGCTCGCAAATAACAGTTAACACTTATTTCTTTTTCGATCTGTTCACTGAAAAAACAGAAAAAAAGTAAAACCCAGAAGGTTTCTCACTGAGAGAAACACTTACTTCTTTTCGTTTGTGCTCTCTGCTCAGTATTTTCCATTTAGAAAATAAATTCTTTCTGTATACTAATAACAGTTAAAAAAAGACTTTTTAGCTAGTGCTCCCGGAATAACTGTTAGCAAATGAGCAAAACACAAAAGTGTTAGTCAAAAGTGTCTTTTCAAGTTGTTGTTGTTTTAGGTGCGCAAAAATCGACACAAACTCCCGAAAAAGCAATACACCCACAGAACAAGATAATTTTTTTTGGCAACTATTTTTATTTACATTAAAAATTGTTATTTAGAATTAAGCCTTACAATTAAAAGTAAATTAATATTTTCCGCACTTAGAGACCTACGTTTATCGGTTAGGATAAAATTAAGCGCAGAAAAGGATCTTTCAACCGAGACTTGTGACGTTTTAAATTTTTAATATGAGTTCCAGTTAATATTTTGCCACACACGTTGCATTCCGATTTATTTAATTTGCTATCATAGTTAAAAAAAGAATGAACTATGTTTTTTACACGACCCATTTTCCGCAAAGTTGTAGCAAAAAAAAAACGTTTTAATTTTTCAGAAGGCACTTTCGATTTTTTTTTCCAGACGAAACAGTTTTTGAGTAACACAACCATAAGGAAACAAAATTAAATGTTATTTCTTGACTGATAAGCCTACTGAGAAAAAAACAGAAATTAATGTTTTGTTTTTATCCCTTTTATCATTCTGTCAGCTAATAACTGTTATTTTCCGACACACTGAAAGTGTTAACTGTTATTTGCGAGCTCTGGTTTATAGTAATTTGGACTGTGTTTGCAATGCCTAAGTGAGTAAATTCATTTAAATTGGTCAGAGATACTATAGCTACAAGAAGGCTTACATATGTATTTTCAAAGTTCTCATCAAAAAGACCTCTTGTAGTTTGTGTTTATACTTTTAAGATAAAAACTGTTTAAAACTGATATGAAAGCATACGTTTTTAAGATAAAATGAGCTTCATTAATCCAAGAAATTCTAGTTTTCTTCTAAAAATTGTATGGTTTTCAAACATTAGACAAACATCGATGCATCGATGTTTCGACCCGATGTATCAACCAACATCCATGTTAAATTTTGAAAACATCGATGAGCATCGACATCGATGTTTCAACTCAAATTTACATCACTACATTAAAATGCAACAATTTATAGCAGACAGCTTTTGTTCATATCAATATTTGTATTGTGTAACTCGCAATTAAACAGTCTTCCCTTCATAGCATGTAGCTTCTATACATTTTGCGCTGTATCAAGCAGCTTTTTCAACTCTCCATTAATTATGTTTATCACACATGCATAAAATAAATTTTCTATCTACCAAAAACTCAATTGCGATTCAATTGAATTCCGCAAAATTCTTTTCAGACGCGTGGTTCAAACGGAATGTTAATTGAATTTTGTTTTTGGCAAAACTAAATAATGCAGAAAAAATGTATAAATAAAAAACAAAGAAATTAATGCCAAAAATAAGCAATTAAAGTATTGCGTTTTATTGGTGTTTTATGCAAGTTCTAAATTGGAAAATGCCCATTAGGTTTTAGTAGTATGAACACTTGCTTTCACAGCCACAACAAGAAAGCGTGAAGAAGAGCTGAAACTATTAAAATCAAATAGCAAGAACTACCATTATGACATCACATACTGTAAATTATTCAAATATTTTGCGCATTGTTTACTTTATATGCATAAAGCAATACACACACACACAAACACACACACACATATGTGTATAGAGAATTCTTTCGGTATGCCATTTAGAATAGTGCTATATAGCTCGGAAACTGTCGGACCGAGTGGTTTGCCGTTGTTGCGGCATTTAATGGTGAAATGTTTCTATTTGAGTGAACGCACACGTCATTTTATGGGAATGCAGCAGGGGCAGAGCCCAGTTAGCACAACGACAACGACCGAGCTTCCGATGCTCGTCATTTCTAGTAGATTCTTTTGAATATTCATATTTCTTGATACCCTATAAATTTCAATTTAAGTGTGTCAAAGTGTTGTATTTGAACATTATCTATATTTAAAAGCAAATATTTAGACTTTACTACAGCTATTGATTTGGCCTATAATTGTTGAATTTAAATGCCTTGTAATTTATTTGACTGAAGCTAGAATTAAGCATATGCAATCTTACAATTTTGATCATTAGATTTTTCTTTAGTAATGTATTTATTTTTTTAACCATACATATTTTACTGCTAGAGACCTAGTAAAGCATGTTTTATTTTAAATTATATCTTCTTGATTATGTACTATGAGCTTACCTTTACTAGGTACTTTTTTAGTCAATCACTTTCGACTTTATTTGTCTGACTTATTTATAAAGATTCAAAATAAAATATAAAAATACCATTTAAATGGTTTGCTTGCAGAATGCAACGAGCAAAGCTCTGTATACAGCTATTTTAAGAGTTGCCAGTATAATGTCAGCTTTGAGACGCTAGAACCAGTTGAGAATTCTAAGACGCTAAAGTGACAAAAGAGCTGCAAAGCTAATCTAGCCCTTTGTGCGTTGTTGCTTGAATGTTGCTTAAGCTTACATTTACTAGGTACTTTTTTAGTCAATCACTTTAGACTTTATTCGTCTTACTTATTTATTATATATTCTCTATCTAATGACTTTTGTATTTGCTGGCGCCCCAATTTGGGGGCGATTCAACAAAATGCGCAGTTGCTGACTAAGTTTAGCTGTCACCAGTGCATGTAATCAAAAATAGAAATCTGAAATCAGGAAAATCAAGTAATTACTGCCTGATCAGTTGATGCTCGACGAAAATTCTTATTGTTTATGTTTTGGCAATTAGAATGTCTGGAATGTCTGAAACTGATTAAAATCCAGCCTATAAATTATGATCAGAGCCTAGTCAATTATTTAGTTTGCAATCCAAAGTCAATCCAAAATGTTTCCCAGCCGACAACAGCCACAACAGCCACAACAGCAGCAATGTAGTCAGAAAGGAAGTAAGTCATTAAAATTGTAATAATAAAAATGTTTCCTTTGCTTTGACAGCCTCTCTGAAGAACTTTGGCGACAAAACCGCCAATTTGTTCAGCAAGAAGAAGGATGAGGCTGAGAAGTTGGCCAATGACAAAGCCGTCGAGGCCCAGAAGCTAGCCGAGGAGCAGGCCAAGAAGGTGGGACAGTCCGTGCAGCAGACCAAGAGTGAGGCCGAACAGCTGGCCACCAGCACAGGTAACTATTGTGGTCAACATCAGTTAAAGCCAAGTTCAATATTGAAACTAATCTGTGCTTTCAGCCAAGGATGCTGCTGCACTGGCCGCTGCCGAGGCCCAGAAGGCTGGCCAGGTCATTGATCAGGGAGTGAATCGTGCCGCCGGCGCTGTCAACCAAGGCAAACAAGCTGTGGATAATACCGTGCATCAGGCAACAGCCGCAGCACAGAACTCCAAGCAGGTGGCAGCCAACATTGCGGAGGCATCGCAACGTGCCGCCGCCAATGCCGTCGATCAGACGAAAAAGGCAGCCAACGAGGCGATCAACAAGAGTGTCAAGGCCGCCGAATCTGTTGCCGATCAGAAGCTCAAGGAGGCCGAGGGTGCCATCGATGGCGCCATGAAGCAGACCAGCCAGACGGTTGACCAGAAGCTCCATGAGGCCAACCAGTATGTCGACCAGAAGCGCGAGGGTCTCGAGAAGAATATCCAGGAGGTGGCCAGCCACGCACAGGAAACTGCCGGACAACAGACCTCACAGCTGTTGGGCAAACTGCATCTGGGTCAGAAGTAGATACACCCCTAGCATCCATCCCCACTCCCACAAAAAAATAAAATTTAAAAGCAAATATATATACAAAATAACGAAAATAATTGCATATGTGTGTAACGAGCAAAGAATAATGCCTAAAAAAAGAAAAGATGGGAAAATTGCTTCAACGTAACAAGAGCCAGTAATGTGATTGCTAAATAATAATTGATAAATGTATTTTTGGATTTTTCTATTTTATATTTTCGGTTTTTTTTTTTTGTCAAGCGCAGCTTTTCATAAGGAAATGTATTTGCACACAATTGTATTTTTCTATAAGAAACTACAACGATTTTTGATATTGAGTTGAAACATTTTTATTCAGACCAATTTGTTACTTTGAAGCATTTTATATACATATTTATATTTATATAAAAAAAGAGTATAGCAAGAAATGAAAATTAAATTAATACTGAGCTATAATTTTAATAAGTAATTTCTGTTTTATGTAGAAATGTATGATTAAGTACTTTTAACTTTTTGCACAATAAATTACAAATGTGTTTTTATTATGTATGTACATGCAAATCTTCTTTGAAATTATCCAATTAAGCTGGGAGTTTTCTTGCAGATTTTAAAATATCTATGCGTTGTCCCATCGAGCTCAATAACTTTTTGTTTCTACCTGTGGGCTACAGTTGCCAGAAGGACTAAGTTCCAGACGTTAGCAATTTTCAGAATAAGCATCCTCTTTTTTTTAATTATTTCTACCTCGAATATTCAATCGAAATGTTCAATCAGTACAAAGTATCTCAAGTGCTTTGAAAATTTGAATTACTCAAGATTCTATTCAGGTTTGTGGCATTACTAGAAGTAAAAGCTTTTAGACGATTGCTTTGAAAAGCTGAACTGTAGATGACGTGATACAACTACATGTATGAATAAGTAGAACTTTAACAATTTACTAACTTTTAAACTTTTTAGCTAAGCTCTGTGAGCAGCAATCTGATCCAATATTAATCATTTATGAGTTTTGATAATAGCAGCTTTAAATTCTTGGATTTGATCTCTTTAATGCTTGACTATTTTTCCGAGAGTAATTTTGAAGATAATAGTTTATAAATATAAAGGATTACTCCTATAATAGGCCTAACCACTTACCAGACTAAGCTCATCTTATATATAATACACTTATGTGTATAAAAAAATGAATTAAATAAGAATGAGTTCTGGTAAATTAATTTCAAATACATATCATCATCATTAAACAATATTTACCCTGAGTAATTACAAATATATTGCATTTGTTGTCATAATTTAAAATCAAACAAGATCAAGTACTGAAAAAGGCACGATGTGGGCACGCTTTGATATCATCAAGAAAATATTAATATTTATAATTCTTTTCCTATTTGGATTGACAACTGAAGTAACTATAATAATGAAATTTGTTAAAAATTAAATATAAATATAAATATGAATTAATTTCAGGTACAGTCAGGATTCGAATTCACAAATATAAAATGTGTTTCAGTTGATCCAAAGTTTGCGGAATTTGATTATTGTTATCTAAAGTCAATTAATCGTACCTATAAATATGCATCTTTTAAGCTCCAAGTCCACCAGTTGCCCATCAATGACTTTTCCGTATATACCAATCTTACAAAAAATAATGTTAAATCTAATTATATATGTATATTTAACATTTTTGTTGTTCTTTCAGATTCGAGTAGTTCTCATGAAACGCTTGAATGGTTATAAGCCATTTCTCTATAATGTTTCCCAAAATGTCTGCAACTACATGAGGAATCCTAATCCTGGAAATAAGGTAGTAAACTTCTTTTACAGTCTCGTTCAACCATATACGAATATTAACCATACCTGCCCATACACTGTGAGTATTCTTAATAATAATAATATTAATAATATTAAAAAAATAAACTCAACAGGGTGATATAATTTTGGATAAAATTCCCATCGGCTTCCTGAACCACCAGTTAACTAAAATACTACCAGTTCCTGAAGGTGACTATCGCGTAACTAGCAGTATGATAGTATATGGAATTCCCCGTGTTGTTATCTACACATTTTTTAAGATTTTTTGAAAGCATTGAAAATGCAATCGGTTTCAGTAAGTTATTAACATTATAATGGGTCCAATGGTTAAATGTCGGTTGATTCAAATATCTTTTGTTTTTTAATTGAAAATACTATAAAATTTACAAAATAAATAAAATAAGCTATTATTCGAATTGGTCAACTAGGTCGACTACAGTATACCTTACAAAAATGATCCAAAATAGCTCTTTTGCAAAAATGGAGCAAAAGGGTGCAAGCAAATTGCGTTTGGGTCAGAGGTAAATACACGAAACTCCACAAAATAATATAATAAAGCAAAAAACAATATAATATATACAAATACGGTAACGAACAAAGGTATTTCAAATGCTTTGTCATTATCAGCAGCGCAGTCGATTAAGATCAAAAGTTTCTAAAAGTAAAAGCTTTCAATAGTTTGCATTGTGAAGCTAAATTATAGATCGGGAATTAGGCCGATTGAAGCTACACTGAAAAAAAGACCACATTCTAAAATCAAGAACATTCATCTTAAAAATTTTGTTCTTGAAATAAGAATATTTTAAGACCAAATTACTAAAACTAAGAATATTAATCTTGAAAATCGTAAGTTCTTAAAATAAGAACAAAATTCTCAAATTTAAATATTTTGTTCTTAATATAAGACCATTTTAAGACCAAATTACTAAAACTAAGAATATTATTCTAAAAAATCTTAAGTTCTCAATATAAGAATAAAAATCTTAGATCTTAGATCTTTTTCTCTTAAAATAAGAACAAAAATCTTAAAATCTTTTCACTTCTTGAGACCAATAATTCACAACTGCTTCTGGCTTCTCAAAGATGACATTAGGTTTGGATCGCTGGGCAAGTCAGCACAACGGTACTGATGATAGAGACTGGCATCTCTTGAAACATCTCTATACCGACCCATGCTCCTTGCGTTCTGCAAGTGTTTTGTGTATTATTTTTGTTGTTTAGTGTCATATCGACATTACTAGACCTCAAGCTAACTAAAACTTACTTCATGTTCTTAAATTGTTAAGAAGCTTAATCTCAATTTGAGATTTTTTGTCTTGGGTATTCAAAACTTTTTGGTCTTAAAATAAGAACACATAATCTTAAAAAAATAACAAGTTTCATTCTTATAATAAGATTTGTGGTCTTGAAAATATAAGAATTTATGGTCTTAAAAGTAAGAACTTGGTCTTAATTAAAATGTTCTTAGAATCAATATGTGTTTTCTTACTTCAAGATTTTCATGTTCTCGACGCATTTTTTAGACCAATGTTCTTAGTTCTGAGACCAGAATCTTGATTTTAGATCCATTTTTTTATCAGTGTAGAAGCTTGAAATAGTTGCTTTTAATATTTAATTCTTAAACTATTAAGGTAAAATGTGTGAACAGCAAAAGCCTTTCCGGACATCGGACTGCCATATCTTTACCGAAGCTGATCCAATTTAGATATTTAATGAGCTATAGAGATTAAAGCTTTTATTAATATTTTGATTTGTTTTCTTTATTGTTTCATCCTTTTTTCGAGAATAATGTTACAATGGTCAACAACATCTAACTCTTTTGGTCATTCTGCTGTAATATACTAGTTTATAATCAGTCCCTCCTATAAATGGCTTTGCCATAAACCAGTCGTTGCTAAATATTTATTAATTATTATCTAATATAAAGAGTGTTTTTATTAGACTTGTGGTTTTCAAGATCAAATAAAGCGCATTTAATTTACTGTCATGGCAATGAAATTAGCTTTAGGGTTCGCCATTTTGTTTTTAAAATGATTTCGGGCAAGTGGCCGCCTGGCTGGCTCGAATAAATTCCAGCCGAGAGACCCAATTTTAGATCACTTTTTGCAGCAATTGGGGTCGTATTTAAGCAATAACGTGCCGAATATTCTCTTCCAAGGCATCAATCGTCTCGGGCTTATCTGCGAGGACAAGCCACTTCACATAATCCCGCAAAAATTAGTCTTTAGGCTTTAAATCACACGATCTAGGCTTCCAATTGATCAGACCCAAGCGTTAAGTAAACTTTTGACCGAAATCGCTTCTCAATTGGGCCATTGTTTCCCGTGCTGTGGGGCATGTGGAACCGTCTTGCTGAAACCACATGTAAGCCAAGTCTTGCTCTTCCATATGGGGCAAAAAAAAGTTTGTAATCATTCCGAATAACTGCCTCAGAAGGTCGAATAAACTGATCATATAATGGAAAAAATGAGAAATGCAATTTTGATGATAAAACTCAATAATTTGCAAACGTTGCACAGTGGGGCCATTGCTGATTTTACTTTGCAAAAATCGTAACTTTTGAACCAAATGAGATAATCGAATAATTTTAATGGCATATGATAGATAACTCTTCAACCTATGAAATTAGCATTTAAAAGAGGTGCCACGCCCCCTAAATACTTACTTAGGGGCTATCAAAGTTGAAATTTGTGAAATTTGTGAAAAAAATAAAATTTATGGCACCTAAAAATAAATATTTTTTTAAATTTTTGATTTATTTTGTTTTATTTTTAAGGTTTTTATATTTAAAAATTACTTTCAAAAAATTTGAAAACAATTTTTTTTTTCAAAAAATTTTTTTTTGTTTTCCGGTGTGAATTATCAGAATTTTATAGGTCGACCTAATTCCTATGATATCTATATGATATAGTAGTCCGATTTCAACCAATCTGACATATTATGAAGCTGCGGTTGTCTTCTACATCCAGACCAAATTTTGTTCAAATCGGACCACTATATTATATAGCTGCCATAGCAACAATCGGTCGAACTTTGAAATTGCGTGGGTGTTTTTATTGTGAGGTTGCATTAGTTTTTTCAACTTAACGTAAAGGGATGGATCCGGACGGGTATAAAACCATATATATTTATTTAAAGAAATGAATGCTGAAGCGTTTTAAAGTAGTTTAATCCCGGGACAGTCCTGCACTCAAAAGTTATCGTCTACTAAAGTTGAAAAATAGTCAAAATCTGGTGTTTTGCAGGGCCGCAGGCCGAACAACTTGGCAAAAATCATTTCTTTGGGGTAACCGTTAGAAAAAAGTAATAAAAGCATTCAGTAGAGAATTCTTTAAAGATTGAAAATCCAAAAAGGATTTTTTGATCAAGTAAAATTTGTGGGTAGTACAACCATTTAAAGTTTACCCATTTAAATTTAAAAAACACTAGATTATGAAAATTTTTCAACTTTGGTAGACGATAACTTTTGAGTCCAGGACTGTCCCGGGATTAAACCACTTTAAAATGAGTGAATATAATATATATAATAATATATTACATTAATTGCTAAAATGTAAGGCCAAACAAGACCAAGTACCGAATAAGTCATAATGTGGGCTAGCGGTGAAATCATCAACAGAATGTGATATAGTTGTGGATAAAATTCCTATCAGCTTCCTAAACCACAAGGTAACTAAGGTATTACCTGAAGGTGACTATCGCATAACTGGAAATATACTAGCATATGGAATCAACCGTGTAAACATCTTAGTATATTTTAAGATTTTTTAAAGAGAAATAAGTCTTGAAATACTTTTGTTCAATTGAAATAAAAATGTCTGTGCAAATATTAAAGTTGAAAATTTTATAAAATAATTTACAAAATATGTATATTAAACTATTATTAAAATATCTCAACCAATCTGAAAGAAACACATAAGTACATCCCGACCAAATTTATTTGAAAGGTATTTTAAAATTTGTGCACAATAAATTAAAAGTGTTTTTCTTACGTACATGCAAATCTTCTAGAGAAATATCCTATCATATTGGGGACTTACAGACTGACAAAAAAACAAATTAATTTTCTCATGGAATTCAACAGCTTCTCAATTTCATTTTCTCTACTTTGATTGTCTATTACTAATTAGGAAAGTTTAGTTTCTAAAATATCAACTGACAGGTTTGTGACGTTACTAAAAGTAAAAGCTTTCAAAAGTTTGTATTGAGAAGCTTAACTGCAGATGGCGTATTAGGTCGATTGAAGCTAGAAACTTGAAATTGTAGCTTTTTAAAATTGAAATCTTAGATTAATTATTTAAAATCTTTGAGCTGCATAAGTTTTTCCTGACTAAGGACTGACATATCATTACCGAAATAATGATAATTTAGATATTTAATCAGTTTTGATAAAAGCTTCTATTAATATTTTTATTTGTTTTCTCAATGTTTTATTTTTCATTGGAGAATTATCTTGCAATGATCAACAATATCTGAATGTTTTGCGCATTTTATTCTAAGATACTAGTTTATAAACAGAACGGAGCATTCTATAATCGTCTAAACAATTTACCAATATACAAAAAAAAATTACATAATTATAAGTTTTGGTAAATTTATTTTCAATTGAATATCATCATAATTTTTAGCATGAGTGATTTCTAATACATGTATTATATTACATTTGTTTTAGATTCAGTCCAAAAAAGATCAAGTTCTGAATAAGTCATAGTGTGGGCTTGATGTGAATTATCATCAACAAAATGTTAATATTTATAACTCTTTTTATAATTGGGTTCACAACTCAAGTAACTAAAATAAGGAAATTTTAATAATTAATAATTTAATTTAATATTCTCTAACTTAATTTCAGGTGTACTCTGGATTCGAATTTACAAATCTGAAATGTGTTGCAGTTGATGCAAAGTTTGCAGAATTTGATTATTGTTTTCTAAAGTCCGTCAATCGCACCTATAAATATGCATCGCTCAAGATTAACGTCCACCAGTTGCCCGTCAATGACGTCACTGTATATACCATTCTACTATAAAAAAGTGTTCTCTTAAAATAATATATTCAATATTTTTGTGTCTTTTCAGGTTAGATTCGCTCTCGCGAAACGGTTGAATGGTTATAAACCATTTCTCGCTAATATAACCTTAGATTACTGCAACTACATGAGGAATCCTAATCCTGGAAATAAGGTTGTAAACTTCTTATATAGTATCGTTAAGCCCTATAGTAATATAAATCATTCTTGCCCCTACACTGTGAGTATTCTTATAATTAATACAAATGATAATTAAAGTAATAATATGGAATGTATAATCTTAAAAGGGTGACATAATTGTGGATAAAATTCCCATCAACTTCCTAAACCACAAGGTAACTAAGGTATTACCAGTTCCTGAAGGTGACTATCGCATCACTGGAAATATACTAACACATGGAATTAACCGTATCAATATATTTGTATATTTTAAGATTTTTTAAAGAGGAAGGAAACGCAAAAAGTCTTAAAATAATTTTGATATTTCAAGGGTGAAAGTTCTGATGTTTATTTTTTTGGAATGTCTCTATGTATGGTATGTGGTTTGTTAATTTAAAATAAAAATAATGCCTGAATATGAACGATCAATGTAAATATGTGTACGCTAAACTTAAAAAAAAAATCATTCGAATTATAAATGAATCAAGCCTTTACTCGCATGGGCCAAACGGTGAATTAAAAGTTCAACTACAATGGTACAAGCCGGATATAAAATAAACGAAGCTTATCATTTAAATATACTATATTTTTAATATTTTAAACATGTACAACCTAAAATACATACGCTCCATTCAAATATAAATCATTCATGTCCTCATAATGTGAGCAATATATTTACTACAATTTGTTAAACTTTTGCATGGAACAATATAATTGTGGAAAAGTGTCTTCTCCGTCTTCAACTAACTGAAATTCTACCCCTTCCTGAAGAAGATTATAACATTTCACCCCTCGAATTGTAATAACATTTGAATCCGTAACAGATAAATATGGATGTTGCCACATCATGACATAGAGATCGCGTGCCTGCAGAGCAAGTCTCAACGATATGGCAACGTTTTAACTAAGCTTGTGCTCTCTCTCTCTCTTTCTTGCACTCTGTTGATCAAAGCGCTCTCTTTGCTTGCTTTGAAGCCCAGCTTGAGCAAGAGCTGTCAGTGAGTAAAAATTCGTGCTACGGAACAGACGTGTGCTGGCGCTTCAGTTTATGTGTTTGCTTGTATTGCCGACGCGTTGTGCAAGGCACGTACTGTAGTTGTCATAAGACCTGCGAATACTCGCAGAACGTGCAGACGCCTCTGTGCGCCGTTGCAATAAATCAAGCGAAAAGTATTTAATTATAAACAAATGCAGCCAATCGAAATGTACATACATTCAATGCGCATTCGATTTTAATTGATTAACACATCACACACACACATACAGAGTGTGTGGGTGCAATCGTCTTCTTCAATTGTTAAGTGTGCGAAGTGTGCAACCTACCGTTGCTTTAGATTGTATTTGAATTTGTAACTAAAACTAACGTTCAAAGTGCCGCGATTGCATTGTTTTTATATATTTTCATTTTGACTTTGATCGTGTGCTACACTCACTACACCCCCGCCTCCTCCGTCAGCCACCCTTCGCGCGTGTTTTGTCCCCACCTACCGTTGGCTTGCAAGCGCGTGCGTGTCGTAACTTTTGATTAGCTGCTTCTTTTTTTAAAACTCAAGACTCGTCTTCAAGCGCCCGTCACCGTCATCGTCATCGTCAGACTCGAAGCAGGAGCTTCAGTGCACCCTTTGGAACATTGCGCTTTGCGTTTTTTGTAACTTATCGCCGCCTACATCGCATATCTTTTGCAGTTGCTGTTGTTGCCGCATCGAAGGTGAGCATCAAAGGAATTCACGTTATTGTTCTTTGTGCTGTTGAGACAGGAGCTGAGACGCATTAACACACACACATACATATAAAAATTAAACTCAAAAACTTTAAAGGGTTTCAGATGTTTTGGCATTTGGCCAAGTTTGTGCTTTAACTTCAAGTCAAAATTGCAATAATCATTTAGCACACACAATTGCCATAATGAATACTCATCTGAGACAAGTATGTGGGCTGTTGGATGCTGTCTCGATGATGAGATCATTTCTAAAATCAAAGTACAATTCTTTTGGAACTCGGATTGGTGGCAACCGCAAGAAACCGAAACAAAAGACAAAAGAATGGCCAACGAAAACAATTCGACAAATTCTTATGTTTGCTTGTAAATCATTAATCACAAAGGAAAGGTTTCAATTCTGAGTCAGAGTCAGAGTTGAAGACGTTGTCGAAAAGCTACTCGCACTTAAAGACTTTCATTAAGCAAATGAAGATTATTTGTGTTTTGACTGTTGCGTTGTAAGCCGTCTTGTCTGGGCCAATGAATCTGTTGTTAATTAATTGCGGGTTTCCTTAACAGGTACAAACATCATTTGCTGTAGCTCTTAGATCTTGAACCGCTTAGAAAAAGCTGTTAAAAGGTTTGATTCTATCTACACTTGGTTTTTGAAAGGGGCTCTTAAGAATTTGTAATGACTGAGCTCTCTGTCAGTCAATATCAAATTGATTTCGGCCCATACAAAGTGCCTTAACAAATTGCTTAGAAAAAAATCGATATCAAATAAAGCGCAAGTCACTTGCCAACTTGAAAATGTGGCTAACACAAATGACCTTGAGGGTAATAACTCTTCGTTGCCGCTTAACTCTGTTAGTCATGTCTGGAATGCGGTTCGGCTGCATTGCCAATTCGCTGCTTTTTAGCCAGCTGCAAATACAAAACAGCTAACAAAACCGGATGCCATCTGCATGCATCTAACAACCGAACTCCGTTCGAGCAATTTCAACTGAACCAATCCATATCGAACCCACACACACCAAACGTGTCGTACAGTGAGTGCAAGAAGTATTCTATTCTTAGTCAAATCACGCAGCATCGATAATTATGAATCGTTGCTTATATTTATTTATAAAGATTTTATTAACATACTAATACCAAATGCCACAAGGAATTTCAATAAACGAAACGACAATAAAAAAGAGAAGAATATGAAACAACAACAACAACAGCAGCAACAACAAAGCGAAACCAGTCGGTTAGATTTGTCTAATGGTGCGCGGGGGCCGTAGCTGAAGCGGCTAAAAGCAAACTGGTTAGAAATACGCACACACACAGATGCACACACACAGGCACCGTGTAGCTGATACTCAATTAGAGAATTAAAGTAGTATTTGTTGACTGAATAAAAATAAACCTTGGAGCGCATCTTGACTCTTCAAGACTGACTGCTTAAAAGCTGGCAACAGCTTGTAATATTCAACTTATCCATCGATCTGACTAACTGCGCATCTTCTCCAATATACAATAAACAATTTACGATTTACTCGTACAGGTACAAGTACAAACATATGATGGGAAGTGGCAGTAATAAAAATACACTACAACTTCGATTAACATAACGCATTCCAATGCTTGATTGTCATTCGTTTTGCGAAACAATTGCACAAAGTGTAATCAAATTTTTATTTAGACAGTTTAATGCCTCAAGTTCGTTGCCTAAGTCTTTCGTTTTAATGCCCTCTTAAGGCTAACGCAGGGTATTCAAGTGTATGGAACAAGACAGTAAGCGGTAATAACTGACCTTATAAGTTTGGTAATATCCGCTGTCGATCTTTGGTTCAAAGTCAAAGATAAAGAGTGGAAATGTGATGTTATTTTTTGGATTTTTTAATTTATTGAGTTGGTGTCAAATTTCGGGCAAATGCCGAGTTTTCTTCATCAGCTTAAGACTACAATCATTGAATACGAAAAAACTATTATTACAGCATAATTTGTACAGGGTATCTTACAAGCTAGTGCCGATTTTTCTTCATAAAAGCTAAATTAAGCATTTTAAGTTTTATTCCGTAGAAAATTACTGAGTTTTTTTTAAGAGTTTTCTAATCCATAATAATAAATCATACAGAAGCATATCTTTATTAAACTTAGATACTGATATTGGGCATTTATTTCTACTCATAGGGTCTCCAATAGGCAAGTGGTGTGCCTTTTATAGTACTATCAATTGCTTTGGCCGCATTCGGCAATTGATTTCAATGTCAGCGCAGCAGCTGCACAGTCCCAATTTGTAGGGCTGTCGTGTCAATGGCGATAATCATAAACGCTCATCATCAGAAGTGACGCAATGGGCCAGCAATCAATCTGTTGGGCGCGTGTTAATCTATTGCCGTGTATTTCTAAGCCAAATTATAAATCGAATCACGCCCCATTTACGAGGTAAACACGAAAATAAATTTATAAAAGTCACGCAAAATTTCGCTGAAAATGACACAGAAAAATGCTGTTTAAAATTAAAATTATTCAGCGAAATTTGTTATTGTTTTTTGATGCGAAAGTTAATGCAAATCATTTGGATGCGACAACAAAAGGCGCAACATTTTTGCCGTTAATGAATTTTTCATTTCGTTTCTTTAATTTGTATAAAAATGTAAAATTAATAGAAGCGGCAAAAGATGGAGAATGATGACTGCAAAAGGCCCGAAACGGGTTTTTAGCCAGGCTTATAAGCTTAACAGGTGTGTACAGATGGTTGGCAACAGGTGAGCAGTGTCAATGTAAAAAACAAAACTGCTTTAAACAATGATTTAATGTTTATAAATACAATTAACGTGCCACAAATCGATTTGTACTAAGCTTGCCATTCAAATGAAGCTACTCCTATCACAAACAAGTTAACCAAATACAACACCCAAACAACAACAACAGCAACAAGTTGATGCGACAAGTCTCAAGTGCAAAGCCTAAGTCAAGACTCAGTTGTCTCTGTCTGCCTTCTAATGCCAACAAACCACTGAGGCAAAACGGCCATCATTTTACAATTGTGTTTGCCATCTTGATGAAATATGATCTTATACTAGGCAATGTTTGTGCTGTGTCTATAAAACCAACAACAATAGCAACAACAATGTTTAGGGATCAAGTTTAACAGACAATAAACTCGACAAGTAACTAACAAATAAACGCTTTACGCTGTCGCCTGAACCCTGACCTCGACTTTGACTATTTTGTTATGGCCATAGCTAAAATTATAGCATTAACTTTAGCATAAGCTTTAACTAATAAAAAACCTTAATAAAAACTTGTGTATCTGGTTGAGCTTGATTCTTGTGAAAGTTGATTGCTATGTTTATTTGTGGCTTTCCATAAGCGTTAAACAGGCAACCAAAATTAAAATAAACAAAGCAAGCCAGAATTGAAAATATGCACAGACCACAAATAAAATACTCTTATAAGAAAGAATTCCTTGGGGACTTTTATGAATTAAATTAAAGCTTTAAAGTATCGAAAGTTGAGCTTATCAACTTCGCTTTATTCAAGAGAGTATTCGAAAACGAAAGACTTAAGACACGAACTTGCTGCACCAGTTTAACTAGATTACAAAACATAAATTTATGCTAATTTCAAATCTAAATATGAAGAACTTAGCGCTACGATAATGCGATAATTAGTTAATTTTTATTTCAAATTATACATAATTTTTCTTTTGAGCAGCATTCCAAAGCAAAGCAAAATAGAAAACAAATTAATGGAAAAACTGACAAAAAAAAGTGGCAACTTTCACTGGAAATAAATAAATAAATAGCAACTGCTTTGTTGGAGTTATTGAATGTGTGTTTATTTTACTAATTAAATTGATTAACAAGCGACAGTCCAGCGAACTGGAACCCCAAATGCCAAATGTTGCACACACATTTGCACGAGCACAACACGCATCAAAGTCACTCGAGGACGCGACTTGCTCAACTTGTTAATCAGCGAGGCAAATGCAGAGCCAAAGCTAGAGGTATAGCTAGAGCCACAGTTACAGCAACAAATTCGAGTTGTTGTTGGCCAAGTGGCGCTATTTATGTCACGAATAAAACTAAGCCAAAGACACAGAGACACAGACAGCCAGATGGCAAATAGCTTGATAGCAATTATAGTAGGCCAAATTGGCATAAAATGTTGATTTGTCAATCGGCTTGCGACTCTCTTTTAATGCGTGACATTCCCAGTTACTCGCATGTTGAGAAATTTGCGCAAATTGAAACCGAATCAGACACTCATAACATAACACTCATAGCACTCATCACACTCATCATTATGACGTTGACTTTCGCAGCTTGGCGCGCACAGCAGCAGCTCCAAAACTCAAGTAGCTCTGGCACCGTTAATAGCCGTTGGCCATAATACATACAAGCCAAGTATGCCCATGTGTATGTATGTATATGTGTGTGTGTGTAAGTCTTCTTTCATGGTATGTGAATCGAACTTATCAAACTCAAAATTCAACGTGCAGTTCATCAATAAGACCTGATTAGAAAGTTTGTGTGCGCTGTGAATAAATATCATTTCTATTTTTTCATTATTTATTTGTATTAGATAACAATAACAAAAAATTTGGGTGACATTTGCTTACAAATTTGAACGCACCCATTAAATTATTTATAATGTGCAATAAAAATATGAATATAAAAGATGACTTCCAAATCTAATTTTGAAATTAACATTATTTCTATTACTATAAGCTTTATTGACTTGCTCAAAATATTGAAATACTGTTAATAATTCTTGCCGAATAATTAGAAATATATACGATATATACTCTTAAACTATCAGCTTACATAAACTCCAACGGCTTTTCTATTTTACGTTAACTCGCTCAACGATCATTACACAATTTTTAAAGCGCAGTTTAAAATCAATTTAAGACTCTTTTACTTTACCTTACTTTTTGGCAAACAATTTTTCTAATTTTGGTAATTTTTCTCGTTATAAATTGGAGCGCGCTTCCAAATTGTTTGTTGTTTCTTTTCGATTGGAAGCAGCCACATTCGTTACAGTTACAGATACAGATACAACTAGAGATACAAATACAGCTGCAACAAGGAATACAGATAGTTGGCCGCACTTGTTGCTGTTGTGTCAGATCGCGTAGTGTGAGTATCTATCGTAAAACCATTAATAGCTGACTATTTTGTTTTGAACCGTAAACCAGTTTCTGGGCACACACACACACACACACACACATACTCTACGATGGCGGTACAAATTTGTATACCTTTATTTAGCTGTGTGTTTTTTCTTATTTTGAAAATTGTATCTTAAGCCGAACATGAATGAGCTTTTCGAATATTTCGTAACCAGTTAGACTGCATTTTTCCCGCAACTTGTACTGTGAATCGAACATGAGTAGCGTGGCTAAAATGTTTACGTCTTGGCCATAATCGATAGCCAACAGCAGCCGCACACCAGCAGCATTAAAGTCAAGTGTGTGTTTCAAAGAACTTTAACGCAAAATTTACACGCGCTTTTCATCAAGCTCAAATTGCTGACTCGATAACAGATTATATCAATTAATCAACAAAAAAATAATAGTTTAATTAATTAAGACCCTCCTTGAAATAATGACGGCTTCAGCTTTGAGATTAAATTATGTAATGCCCAAAAATTTGCTCAACTCATTGCGTGTGAGTAAAAAGGGGAAAAAGTATCTTGTATCTAGTAGCACTAGCTGTTTTTGAATTTTGTGTATCTTTAGCTGTTTACGTTACTTTTACGTCGGTTTCCAGCTGTGTGCCCGATTGCTTAAGCTCTTGGAAACAAGTGAAATATATGTGGAAACGCGAAAATGTAGAAAATGTGGGCATATTGCGTTACAAAATTGGCAAAACAAAAACCTTTTGAGCAAACCCAACGCAGACACAAATTTGATGCGGATCGCTTACAATTTCAAAGATAGATTGGCAATTTGTTCTAACCCACTTGTGATCTATGCTCTAAATACTTTTACAATTAATATTTAATGCTTTGAAAGCAGTTTCTTATTTTATTTTATGTTTACATTTCGCATAAACTTAATTAGCCTTTTTTTTCTTTACCTATGCACTTAGCTTTTTTGTCGTCGTCGTGGTTGTTGTTGCTGTTGTTGTGTTAACTAGCTTGATATGTATGTGGTTCAATGTCAAGCAATTTGTGGTCAGCGTCAGTCACAGTTGTCGCTGTTGCGCTCTCAATGCCAGACAATTTCTAGAGTAGTAACCAAACGAGGCAAGTCTCAAAATGAATAAGAAAAACATAAAATACAAAAACAAAAAAACATGATGAACAACCCAGACGAAACCGAACCAAATAGCTGCCAACAGCTGTTCGGAAGTTGTTGCTACCGTTACGGCTTATAAAAGATTGTAGATTTATAAAGTTGTCGTT
Source organism: Drosophila subquinaria (assembly GCA_037043405.1). Taxonomy (NCBI): domain Eukaryota; kingdom Metazoa; phylum Arthropoda; class Insecta; order Diptera; family Drosophilidae; genus Drosophila; species Drosophila subquinaria. The sequence goes on along the minus strand of JBAMBL010001042.1, from coordinate 18,666 downwards.
ATTGTTGTTGCTGTTGTTTTTTCTGCTGGCATTGGACAATGACTTGGTATATTATTGCCTTGGGTGTCCAGGCATAAACTTTAATTACACTCCCGTAGCATCCACATTGTGCTGAAAGAAACCAGAAGTGGAACGTGTCTTCTACTATTTCTTCCTCCTCCTCTCCCTCTTCTTATTCTTCGTTCCAATTCGCAATTCTATTTTAAATTGTAGACATTTCTTTGCGATTTGTTGCCAATCATTTGTTTGGCTGCCACGACCAACTAACACCAATTGGCGTTCATTTATCTCAGCCACATGCAATTTGCCTGTCAAAAGCTGTGCCACAATTTTTGCCATATCAAAACAATTCGTGGCACGACACAAAAAAAAAGCAAAACAAAAATAATAAAAAAAAAATAGCCGCTTGTGCCACACATTTGGGACGCCCATTTCGGTCGCCATTTGTTAGCCAGATTTGTTGAGATTTGCCACGCCCCCAAGACAGCTTTTAGCTAGGCTTGCAGGTAGCTGCCACAGTTTAGGTTCAGCTTATTTATGGATTTGTGCAGCTTAACGTAAGATTGCAACTAGACATACTCTGTATTATTTTTCTAAAAATATTTAAGCTTATTTTGATAAAAAAAGAGACTTTTTAATTGTGTTGTTCTACTTTCTACAAAGAGTTTTGAAAGCATTTGAAGAATTATTATAATTTGTATCAATTGAAAATTAAATTACTTCTTTTGTAGCTGAGCATTTAATAGGAAAATCATACTTATTATATTCTGTTATTCCCGGACGAGATTATAGTTCTTAAATATTTGAAAACAGAGAAAGACTTATTTTTATTTATATTAGACTTAAATAATCAAGTGTTTTTTGTTTTTTTTATATAATAAAAATTGATAAATGTAAAAAATTGATAAAATTTAAGAATTTAAGAAGAAAATTCAAGTTTTCAGATTTATTAACTTTATAACTTATAAATGCCACGGATTAATCTTAATATCCACGTATTTCGCGTATTTACTAATCAAACAATAATATTTACAGGGTATATCTGTTGCTTGGCAGTCACAGGCTGCATAATTTTTAGTTGTTGTATCTCAAACTGATTTGTGGCCCGTGTTAAGCCCGTCATTTGCTTTGGCAGCTGTCATTGGCTTTGATTAGTTTGTTGAACGAATGCGGCAAACAAAAAACCTTCGATTTCACTTCAAACTCAAGGAAGGCGTAGTTGATACTGTACAGTACAGTATACACTGAATGTACAGAGTGTACATTGAACTGCGTTTCACACGCAGCTTTAGCTGCTTTTTGAGCTGTGTCCATAGCCAAATCTGTTGACGGTTTTCGATGTTCGAGTTGTCTTTATGGCTTCATTACACGCCATGGAAAAGTCTGTCACCGATTGCCCCAAAAATACAAATATAAAAAAAAAGATCTTTCAACACATTTTGCGAGATTTCCTTGTCTTTTTGAGCTGTTATGAAAATCTATTTTAATGGTTTTTGCGGCTGGGAAAATGTGCGGGCATTGTTTTTGCTCTACGAAAAAAAGGCAATAAATAATCTTTTTAGAGCTCAACGAATTATGCAATTGAACCTTTGTTAGGCCGTAAAACAAAACTCATTTAAATACTAATAACTAATTTTGTGTATACTTATAAAAAAAACCACTTTGTGTTGACAGTGTGATTGACTTACTGCGTGATTGACAATCAACGCACAGTTTTAAGTGAGCTCTAAAAAACAGGAAAACATTTTATATGTAATGAAAATAAACCTGCTTTTATATACAACTGTATATATATCGACATTATAAATAAACAAAAATTATTAATAAGGTAAACAAACAGTTGTTAATAGAATAGTTAAGATAAGTATAATAATCCAATTAAGTCTACGGGATTTTAAAAAATTCGTCTTTCTGATGAAGGAAATTAATTCAATTCAATTAATGCAATTCTGTTCATTCATTAGATCAAAATTCGAGCAAAAAAGCTAGTGATAATTGAATTCTATGAAACTATATTTAGGATTTGTTGGTTTTTTTAATACAAATTTTAAAATACGTTTAAAATATACTCATGCATGTATTTAAATATTTTTTATAGATTTATAATTATGTGTTTCCTTTATTTCTCTCTTTGCAGTGCTCCAAAGTTACAAATGAATATAAAAAATATAATGTGTGAATAAATTGTCAAAATTCATTGATCAAGCACACGTGTGATTTAAAAGTGTGCTTTTTATGGTTGTTATTGTTGTCAGTTATATCATCTCTTAGAAAAAGAGAGAGAGAGAGGAAGACGAGACAACAATACGCAAGATTTGCAATAACTATTGTAAACAACAACATTACACAACAACATCGAAAACATGAAACTGTCCATCGATAAAAGACCTAAAGGCGTGGCAGCCGTGCTGCTTCTGCCCCTTCTCTGCCTCTGCCTCTGCCTGCAACTCAAGCAACTGGGCGTCGAGGCGCACGTGGCCCTCACGTATCCACCTGCACGTGGCTACGACTTGGATTTCTTGGATAATGCGCGGACAAAGGCGCCATGCGGCATGCCCAAAGGTAAGTTCAAGTCTGGGGACTGGGATTGGGAAAGGCAGCCAAGTACTAGTAGGTAAAAGTAGGTCTGAGAAAATGTTTACTCCTGCAGCCAGTCAAGATTTGACCTGCATTCAACGACAACAAGTCGCAGCCTCCAGCTTCCATTTATAGCCAAGTTTTTAGCCTTCAGCCCAAACATTTGCCTACAATTTGCCGGTTTTTTTCCCCTCTACACTTTGCCAAATAAAATAATATTTTTATTTTTTTTTGGCCAACAAAATATTTGGTTTTGCAGCTCGTGGGAATTATGTCCGGTTTTTTTGAATGGCTTTTGCTTTGGCCAGCACTTGCAGCTGGCGTTTGACTGTGCCACTTAGCCACTGCAAATGCTGACTAAACAAATGTGTCCAGAAACATTCACACACTGGTAACAAGCTAGTTGCATGCTTAACCCTAATCCACAGCAAATCCTGCCAGTTACCAGAACATTTTCTGGGATTAAACTGTCTTAAGCTTAATCCTTAGTTAATTAGAGTTAGACTTTGCAGTTCAGTTTCGGCTTGCATACAAAATTTAATTACATAAAATTGCCTTTTTTTTGTAAAAACAACTTTAATCTTTAAACTTTTCTTATTCAAAAATTTTGATTTAAGGATCTCTCTAATAAAGAAAGTATTCAAATTTTGTAATGAACTTAAAATTTTAATGAACTTTAATCGTTTAAAAATATGTATTTTAGATTCATTAAATGTACACTCATGGTCAAAATAATAAGTTCACTCTTTTTTTTACTAAACAAGCTATTGCAAGTCAAGTCTTCACAGTAAAAAAAATATATTTGGAAGGGTCGTTCAAATTCCGTTCGAATTGAAAATTTTGAATTTATGTAAGTCTAATTTTTCAACTTTTTTCCTCGATTTTTTACAAAAAATGTATTGATGCAGAAAAATTTTTCAAATTCTAAAAAATACAAGCAAGGAGATTTTTGAAAGATTTTTTTGCAGCCACTCCTAGAATGGTTTGAAGAATTTTTCTGCATCAAAATTTTTGTAAAAAATCGAGAAAAAAGTTGAAAAAGTAGACATTTACATAAATTCGAAATTTTCAATGGGTACTTTATGGGTTAAGGAAAGTTTTGCACAGCGGCACATCAAATGTATCCATTTACTCTGCTTGTTAATTCGAATTTTAGGTATGGTTTGTTCTCAAATTATGCTGTAATTAAAGCTTAAATGCTTGTTAGTAAGACTATAACCATTTCTTAACCATCAATTTACTCTCATATAGAATACTCGTATTCTTATTACTTAAACCAGCAAAGCTGTAGAACAAAAACAAGTAACAAACAATTACCTCGTGAGGCACGTAATTAAATTATAAACTCATTCATTCAGTTCGCTTTTAATACAGTTCAGTTGTGTTATTCATCAAATATTGACTTGGAGTTTTTTACATTTCGAGGCACGCTTTAGTTTAGACTTTAATTTCATTTTCCTTCAAGTGTGTTTAGTTTTTAGGTAAACAAATGTTGGCATAATTCCATTGGTTATTGTTTGTTTTGTTTGGGCAAGTATTTTAGCCGCATTTAAATTGGCCAAGCACGTTCGATTCACAGACTCATTTGTGTAATACATGTGCATACAGCGAGCATTCATGAGTAGTATTCATGCATGATTATGATTCACATACATATGTGCATTTGTGCTTGCATAACGATTTCAGTTTTGAGTTTGAGTTTTGTATTGTTGCGTCTTACTTAACTATGATTATTATTGTTGTAAATGTATGTAGTTGTTGTTGTTGTTGTTAGTAATATTTGTATTGTTGCTGCAAAGTGTTACCAATTAATTTGCATATGTCGGAGAGGCAGCAAAACAGCCGCCATTCACTTGTGCGCATATTTAAAATTGGGTCATCACTCGTTTATTTAGATAGATACCCTAGAAATATGGCACTCGATGAGGACATATGTATATGCTTTTAGGTACATTTTAATCATTAATTTTTTGACTCTAAAAGAATGTAAACTTACATATCTTGAGCTAATGATAATGAGCTTTTAGTACAGGGTATATAATTAAAATGTTCAAAAATTAAACTTTGATATATGAATGTGCTAGCTGTTTGCAGGGTATCTACCAGCAGTGACATGCAGCTCGTATGCTTATTATTAACAGTTTATCTTACAGACTCAAACACTTTCAAAAAATATTGCCCACTTGAATTTGAAGTTTTCTGACATTTGATGTGCGGCTTCAACTCATCACAGCGCCAACAACAAGCTGTTGATAAATGTATGTGTGTGTGTGTATTTAATATTATAATTAAACTAGCAGCTGGCACATTCATTTGCCTTGACTGAGACACACACGTGTATCGAATCAAAATGCCAAAACAATTGCGTAGCTCATAAATAATCGAAATTTCGAATATATTCGAATATTTCGATACACAAATACATATATATGCAACACATAAATATATAATATATTAAACTGAAATACTTGTTCAACGGCATTTTTGCAATTTATGTACATTTTTTGCTGTGGTTTTTTCTTTTGCGTTTTTTCATTTTATTTAATTATACACAAGTGCTCATTGCGTATACGCAACGTGCGCCGCCTTGGGCTAGCTGTGCTGCCCCGTGCCGCCAACTGTCTGGCCGTCTGTCTGGCAGTCTGTCGGCCTACCGGTTGCACGTTTAACCCATTTCGGGGCATGACAACTTTTGCCTTCGTTTGCAGCTTTGGCCAATGCGAATTTTACTCGCGTACTCGTATATTGGCCAGCAGGTTGCTGCAGCCGCGGCTGACTGCCGACGATGATGATGATAATGATGATGATGATGTATGCTGCCAATGCAACATGCTGCAAGTGAAAAACTTTCACTTATACTTACTTTATGGCCATTGCGCCACACACACTAAACAGTAAAAGCGCTGCAACTGGCCAAGAGATGCTGCAATGTGGCAAGTTTAACAACTGTATCAACATGCGGCAGCTACTCGCAATGACCGCATTTGCCTTTGCAGTTGTACTCGAACTCGTACTCGTATTGTTGCCCTTTCTAACTGATGCCGCGCCACTTGCAACTGGGCCAAAATGTTGTGGCTGCCTCGTTGACCCCACGTTGCAGCTTGTTTGCATTTGTAACTCAATTTGTTAACACTCGTTGTGCTTGTTGCGCCTCGTTGTTGTTGTTTTTGTTGTTGTCTTTGCTTCAGCTAAGGGCCAAAAGCAATTTTGTTTTGATTTGTCTCTTTTTTTATTGTCCCGTGTCGTCTCGACTCACCACTTGACGTTGTTGTAATTGTCACGAATGGAGGTTAAGTTGTGGTCTACTGCCACATTGGATCACACTTTACAATGCGGTTGCAGCCCAGGTTTAAGTTTAGGTCTATCTTCAAAGCAGTTAAAAAATTATTACACAAAAAAATAATAACACAATATCGTATAAACTCGCTCTGACAATGGTTTCCTTAGTATATACGAATTAAAAACAGATTTTAGTTCACAATTGTGAACTTTGACTGGAGATTTATCAATATCTATGTATGTACTGTGGAGCTTCATTGGACTTAACCTATAATATAGTTAGCTTTTCTGTGACTTATTATCAAACAAAGAAGCTTAACTTACAACCAGGGATTAAAACCCTAACCGAAACCGTAACCTTTAATCGGTAAAAACCGATTGAAATATAAAACCGTAACTGAAACCGTAACCCAAAAGAAATTTTTCATTTGACCGAAACCTTAAAACCGAAACTCTGTAAACCGAAAAAACCGTTTTAGTAACCATTTATAAAGGTTAATTTCGGTTTTTCGTACATCCGAAATAAAACTTTTTTTCATTTATAATTTCCAATTTTTATAATAAAAATTGAATAAATTTTTATTCCTAATTGTTATTTTAAAATTGCAATTAAGAGCAATGGTGTAACTTTTGAATACAATTTTAAAAGCATGTTTTGTTTTCAATTTTTATGATAAAACTAAAAAAACGAGCTAAAAATAATTTAAAACGAAGAATTTTTATCTGTTTTAATTTTTTTTGACTCTTGTTTGCGATGTCTGATATTTTGAAATAAGTTTTGTATTTTATTTTTCATTTTCTTTTTTATTTTTCATCTTTAATTTTGATTTTAATTTTCTTACTAATTTTGAATTTTTATTTGTGATATTCATGATTGAATTTTCATAGCACTGAATAAGCGCAAATAAAATAAATTAATTAAATGAAATATTAAAACTGTTAAAATGTAACTAGACTACATCAAACTGAAGAATATGTGAAATAAGAAAGCTATGCCTTTTTAATCATTATTATTATATTATAAATATAATTATATTTTTGCAACCATTTTTTTTTGTGAACCCCGAAACCATACCGGTATCTCAAAACCGAAACATACAAAAACCGGTTCACCGTTACGAAACCTTTATTTTAAGATTTTGCATAACCGATAAGCGAAAACCTAAATGCGAACATAGCCGAAACCGTAACTGAAACCGATATTCGTTTCGGTTTTAATCCCTGCTTACAACTCATAAGCTTTGCGTATATTTTATAATAATTAATGAGCTTCAATAAAAGGGAACTCTAAACAAATGAGAATAATCTAAATCAATAAACTTCAGCTAGTTTGCAAATAGTTTCATTGTAATTAATCTATGACCCAGTAAAGATTACTGAGACATAGCTGAAAATGAGTCAGCTTTAATTAAAATTATCTTTATGACAAAAAATAATAAGTCTTTACCGTGATTTAGCTATAATGAGTTTTAACTCTATTTATCTGTTAGCCTGTAAGTTTTAATGAGCTTTAGTTACAGGATATCAGTATAAGCTAAAAACCAGTTCACTTATATAAGTCTTTGCTATGAGTTGTTGTATTTTTACTCAGCGAAATTTCAACTATACCATCAATACGAGTATACTAAACAAATAATACATACAAATGACAGCTCTACATATTTACAACAACTAAAAGAAATGTATCATCTAAAATTTTTTGAATATTTCTCAAGATCCATTTGTTAGCAACTGTAGCAGCTTGTATTGCTATTGTTGTTGCTCTTGTTGTTGTTGTTGTTGTTGTTGTATAACCAGCGCTATATGAATACGCTCATATTTCAATTTCAATGCCCATTCATTTGTTGCTGAAATGTCGCAGTGGAATTATCATACGAATCTCGACAGCATTCACTTGCACTAGACCCATAAAAAAATGCCACAGAATATCAATGAGAGCGCGTACTACAAAATGACATTTCAAATGGCAAAAGTGTAATGTGTATGTGTAGAAACACTGAGAGAAAAACAGCAGTAAATGTATTTCTGATAATTAAATACATAAAGTGGCAAAATGCAGGCAAAGGATATAAATGAATCTCCGAATGCAGAAAGCACAATCAGATGGTTGAGCTTAAGTTAAGCTCAAACTTAAGAAAGCTCCTTAAAGCTTACTAAAGTCTTATGGTAAATTTCAATAACATAATTATATTAAAGCTTCAGATTTAGTTATTACAACGCATTTAAGTTTTGGTCAACTTGTAAGCATTTAGATTGAAGTGATTCCTATTTGAATTTGCATTGAGCCTCATAGTTTTTTGCAGTGCATATGCAATAATGTTATACATATCGAGTGGCATACCATAAATACCAACCACACAGACGCTGACTCTGACTCTGGCTCTCTGCCAATGGGGAGCCGTCTAACTGGCTAAGACAACGTCACGAGCAATTAACTAAAGCGAAAAATCCTTGACCACAAGCAGGCCATACCAGATACCTGATACCAAATACCAAATACCAGTTGCTGTGGCAGTTGCAAATGCAAATGCAACCGACTGCCAAAAGGCACTTGTTCAATTTACTTCGTAATTTGCGGCCAATGAAACGGTGGCAGCATTATGGCCCCATAGTTTTAGGGTTGCCAAAGCAAAATTAATTTTATAGCATGTTACACTCGCCACTTGCCAATCGCTTCGTCTCTTGTCTCTTGTCTGCTGTCCCTGTCACTGTCCAGCTATACAGTCACTGCTAAAATTTATTACACACTGCGATGCTTCGTTAGTTGCCGACGCTCAAGTTTATTTGTCAACCTTTTCACGTTTGCCAGTGTGTGTGTGTGTCTGTGTCCGTGTGTTGCGGAAGTCTTTGCAACGACACGCCATATTTGTCTACCTTACCCCGCCGCCCCCTTTCCCCTACCTATGTACCTTCGCTTCCACCTCCTTCCACTTTACTCAGCTTGCACTGCCCATGCAAGCGGCACTGCAATTAGAATGCATGCAGGCACCACATTCTTCTACATTCTACATTCAACATTCAGTATCAAGCAGCAAATTGGCCCCAAGGTTCGTTGGTTTTGGCATACCATTAAGAAAATGATGCAAAGACCCCGAGACGGTTCTTATATAAGTACCCCATTATGGTATCGTCTCTTGCGAAAGTTAGCTCAGAATATTTTGTAAAAGCAAACATTGAAAGAAATCTGTTAAGTTTATGAACCTAATTAAGATCCATATTTTATATTGATGGACCTTAAACAATTCATAAGTTCATGATAACTGAAAGAAAAGTAAGTATCTAAAAAAGATCTGTGAAAATTCAGCCAACTTTGTTGAGTGGACATTTAAAGTATATGCATTTAAGAGAAATTTGAGGAACGAAAAGATTTAAATAATTTCTATCTTATACCATGATTAAATTATTCCGCATAGTTAATTGTAGACTGTGGACTGTGGAATGCGGCTGTTAGAACCAACTTATTTAAAAGTTGCTTAAAATTATAATTAATTATAGAAAACTAATGATAATCGTTTATTTATTTGGTTTATTAAGTTTTCGCTTGTTCACATAATTAAGAGAATTATAATCGAAGTTTCAGTCAAATACCCGTAGTCAACTCAACGATAACTTTTAATTTCACCGGACGTTTTCAGTAGCCCATCATCATTAGCGCATTCAAGTTGAAATCAATCAATAGTTCATTAAAAAGCTTTTCTACAACAAAATTAATTGTATTTTAAATAACATAAACAAATTAGTTACTTATTTTTTGCATTTTCATTTCAAAATAATTTAATAAGATTTCATGTGAAAACTATGAAAACGAATTGATCTTGAGTTTGTGCTGAGAATCATTATCATTATCATTATCATTATCAATTTCATTTTGGGTAACGCATCAGGTTCGACTTTCGAAATGTGCGGCGAGTTCAAGCGCAACACTCAAACTCGGACTCAGACTCGAACTCGATATTCATGCAACGCAGCCTCCAAAATCAAAGGTGAACAACTTTCGCGCTCGTGAGAAATATGACAAGAGTAATATTAAAACAAAATATGAAAAATGACCAAAAAGAGAGACGGCAAAATAGAGCGAGAGGGTAATAGAGCGAGTGAGAGAGAGAGAGAGTGAGCGCTTTATGTGAAATGCGAAATCACTACACCTGCCAATTTTTTGACTGCCTCCTTGTGACTCCCAGTGCCCAGTTGCCCAGTGTCCAGTTGCCCATTCCCAGTTCCCATTTAACAACTGGTTCCGCCCAACAAATTGTCTTGCTGTTGTTGTTGCTGTTGTTGTTTTCTCGATTTATTAATGGCCACAATTGATTTATCGTCTCAGCTATCAGCATTTTTTTTTTTTTGAGTATTTTCGCGTTGCTTTTTTGTATTTTTTGCCGTGTTTTTTTGCCTCAACTTAACCTATTTTCCGGACGCAGCTTAAATATTTTTTGAATTCTTTATTCATGCTTTTGTTAATTTTTTTTTTGTATGATGTCAAAACAACTTTGGCCAGAGCATGTGAAAATGTGTGTTCCACTTAAGTACAGGTGCAGAAAACATCCATATATTGCATCAATGATTCAATCTTTCAATGATTCTGTTCGCATATCCACTTTTATTACGCCATTGAAATCAAAAGTCGCATTCGATTGGTGGCCTACAAAAGCGGCTGCAACGTCAAAAGATACTCATCAGTATACCCTGTACATTTTGGGAGTCATCAAATGGGTCGATATATCGATAATGTAATAAAAACACAATTTCGTCGGTTGATTAAAATTGGAAACTATAACTGAAACCTTATTCAAAAAAAACTTTTATAACCGACACAAAAATAATTTAAAAAATGATTTCAAGATTTTTAAAGATTTTAACCTGACGTAATGATTTTTTCAGATCAATAAAAATAAAAGTACGAAATTTATCTAGCTTTTTTTCGAAGCAAACCTTTTTATTTCTATTTCCATAAATCTACATACAGTTTATCAAGCAACACTTTACACACCCTTAAAAATGTAATATTTTGACTTTAAATAAGAAAATTATAGCTTATTATATATATTTGGAAAAGGTCGTTTAAATGAATGACACAAATCTTTCCTCAACCCATTAAGTACCCTTCGAAAATTTCGATCTTATGTAAAAGTCACTTTCCATAACTTTTATCCTCGATTTTTCACAAAAAATATTTTGATGAAAAATAAATTTTCAAAAATATTTTTGCAAGTATTTTTTAAAATTTTTTGAAAATCCTAAAAATGACAATTTTTACCCATTTTTCCTAATTTTCATGCAAAAAGTTCCTTTTTTGCAGTTTTCAAAAAATTCTAAAAAATACTATCAAAAATATTTTTGAACATTTTTTTTTTTTGCGGTTACTCTTAGAATTGTTCCAAGAATTTTTTTGCATCAAAATATTTTTTGTGAAAAATCGAGGAAAAAAGTTGAAAAAGTAGACTTTTGCAAAAATTAAAATATTCCATGGGTACTCAATGGGTTAAGGAAATTTTTGCATCGTTCGAACGAAAATTAAATGACCTTTCCAAATATATATATAATAATAAGTAGACCTCGGATTTTGCATACTTCCACATTTTTCATCAGATTGGTACCAAACTTTGTATTTAGGTATGTTATAATTTAAAAAAAACAATTTTTAATGCATGTCGAAAATATGCAAATTATATGCAAAAAATATGCAAAAAAAATATGCTAAAAATATGCAAAACATGCAAAATATATGCAAAACATGCAAAAAATATGCAAAATATGCAAAACATATGCAATCGAATTTCATCAAAAAATTGATTTCTACAGTCGAAAATTGTTAAATCTAATAGCTGAAAAAGTGGGATCATCGTTTCCTGTCGCTAATTCCTTCATATGAAAATATTATAAAAAGAATTAATGGTCAATTTTATCATTTTACATTTACTCTGCCAGAATGTACATCAAGTATGTATATCGATTTTGACAGCATCAGTCCAAGTGGCGTAGTGGTCGAAGTGATAAGTGCGCGGCATGCTAAACACGAGATTGGAGTTCGGATCTCAATCCGGTCGATGCAATGATTTTTAATTACATAACATTTTTAATTTTTTTTATATTTCTGGATTAGTAAACCAATTTTTTTTTGTTTTTCTCATTATTTTTACTTTTATTACATTTATTAAAATTTTAATATTTATTCCACCCTATGAATCGATTTTTGTATTATTATTTGATTTGTTAAATATACATTTTTGTTTGCATATTTTGCATATATTTTGCATATTTTGCATATATTTTGCATATTTTGCATATATTTTGCATATTTTGCATATATTTTGCATATTTTGCATATATTATGCATATGCATTTCATGCAAACATGCAAAAAAAAAAAAATATGCGCATCGTTTTCCACTCTATTTTTAACGAAACGAACTTTGGTGTTATCAGAATTCACCTATCTTATCCCTATAAGAATATGCAAATATGCAAAATCCGAGGTCTATTAATAAGCTATTATTTTCTTATTTCAAGTCAAAATATTACACTTTTAAGGGTGTGTAAAGTGTTTCTTGACAAACTGAATACATTTTTCTAAATATACCTTCATATTTTGAAGTACGTAAATATGCACAAGAGTGACTATCTGCTATATCTATCTATAGGATATCGATCAGTCGACTATTTTAACTTGAGAGTTCTAACTGATTTTCTGTTCATAATCAGCGACATCATCGACAGCAACGAGACAAAAACGATACAGACTTAGACGTCAGCTCGATGAGTCAATGTTTGTTGTCGTTGTTGTCTGACCATATTGGCCAAATTGTGCAAAAAACACTGTGGCAATTGAATGCATTCAAGTGGCCAGCAATAAGTACTCAATACTCACACTCGTACGAGTATGAGTACACTCAATATTTGGTCAGTCGCCAAGGCACATCTATTGAGGATGGCTAACAGGTCTGTCCAATCTTTTGCCAACAGCAGTAATCATAATTTTCCAACTTCCTTATTTGTTGTCGTGGTTAGGAGAAGGGGTAGGACTGGAGAGGGGTATTGGAAAAGTGAGACTGTTGCTCTCCTGCTTTCGCTTTCGGTGCTTGTTTGGTTTACCTGGGCATCGCTATAACCATTTAATGGCTTCAATTAGCGACTCGATCCGCATGTATTGGCTGACAACGATGTGCGATCTACGCTTGGGCATTGATTGGCCAGCTACCCCCCTTCTCGCTCCCCCACCGCCTTCTGTCTTGTTGTGGCAAGTTGCAATTTTTCACAGCTGCGGCGAGGTTATCTCATTGGTCTTATGCAATAGTTGCGAGCATATGAAATTTGTCTGGTAAGAAAAACTTGTAATGCGAAGATGTGTGTGGCACTTGGCCGGTGGTTCATTGCTTCGGTGGTTCGGTGGCTCAGTGGCTCAATTGCTTTGGTGGTTCGCTAACTTCCTGTGCTTATGCTTGGCGCTGCCTCCACTTTGACTGGGTCTGGGCCTGGGCTCGGCTTTTGCAATTGTTGGAATCTGGTACGCAGGTGCGCTCAAACAGCGCGTTCATGAATACCACTTGAGTGAACTCAAAAGAAACGCTACGCAATGCAGAACCACAAACCCGTTCAGCTTGAATGCTGGCAAAACATTTCATTATGCGTTACATATTTCAGTTAGGCCAATTGCCAATTGCCAATTGGGTTCTCTGAAACGGTAATGCCTGATTAGCCCAACTACATGGCCTATTCATCAGCAACATCATCATCATTATTGTCAACATAATTGATTTGCTCTACTTTTGAGCTTTTCAAAACAACAGCAATTGACTCGTGATTTCTTTAGATTCCTACAAGTTGGAAACCTTTGCATACAAATCGCATTCTGGCAAAAAAAATATTAATTTAACGAGATTAATAAAATTTGAATGCAGAACGAATTTAGAGGTGAAACCATTATCAAAATTCCGCTTGAAAATCTATATCTAGTAACTTTACAAGTGTATTTTGTATTGACAACTACGTTTTCTTTTACACTTTTTTTGAAAAACTCGATATATTTAGGGTATTCAGAAACTATGATAAATTTATAAAGTGACAAATGTATTACACTATAGCTAGTGAGTGCATTTTAATAATTTTAATTAATTTTTATCTCATTATTCAAATTTAAAATCTGTCTTAAAAAACAAACACTGGAATTGTCATTTGTGTGATTCGAACCCTAGTTATTTAACAGAAAGTTCTAAATCTGGCAGGACGGAGACACTAACCATTGAGCTACCGGACCAAGGAAAATAATAAATGAATCATTCCCACATTATTTTTAAAATAAAGGAGCTTTCACGTTATTTAATACTATTTTTAAGACTCTTCAATATTTTTGAATTCGTTCAAAAAGTTATTTTAAGTCTCTGAAAGCTGCCTTTAATTAGCCAATAATTTAGTTTCATTTAAACAGCTCAGTTGCCAAATTTCCCCAAATAAACGCATTTAATTTCTAGGATCTGCTAATGAACCCCTTGAGTACCACTCTTAGCAAGTTTCGCATACCAATAACATAGTTTCTTATACTATGTAAACATTTTTAATTTGAGAAAAGTAATTTCTTGAGAAACGACTGCAAGAGATCTTGAATTAACGTTAATTAAAATACTTATCATTTGTTTTCATTTGTAATTTCAGGTTCCATACGCACCTCTTTGTTGTCTGGCACACAGTTTAATGTTACCTGGCATTTGGCCTATGCGCACAGGGTAAGTGGAGTTGCAGCTGGGGAGCTTGTAAGATCTTGGGGCAATTAAGTAGCGAGTAATCAAGATACTCGAAACCATGCACAATGGAAGCCAACGTTCTTATCTCGAGACTCGAGACTTGAGTGAGGTATAATTAGACAGACATGTGCATGATTCTGGGCATCATAAATGATGTAATGATTGCTACACATGCAAGACTACTGGAACCTAGATACTAGATACGAGATAATGCGAATAATAGATCTGGCTCGAGTCAAAGTCAAAAGCATTGCGTTAGAAGTTCCCAGTATTGAAAAGGCCAATGGGAATTACTTGTAGCTTTTCGAGACAACAACGAAATCAAGTTACAAGTTCTCAGTCATTGTTAGCGCAATCTATATAGGAGAATTACCTTCCAAACCCCTGACATCTTCCATCCTGTCATCTATAAGTATAACAGCTATTGGGCTTCAATGTGCAATTAAAAAATTAATTTCATGCTTCACTTTTTCTAGGGCGGCTTCCGCTTGCAATTACTGGATGCACTCGATAGACCCGTACTGGATCTGACACCCCATGTCAATGGCTCGGAGTTTGTGCGCACGGATGTTACGTAAGAAAATGAAAGATAAGATGCCATCATTCTATTTCTAATAGACCCCTCATCACCTACAGGTCTCAGTCGTATCAGGTGACGATTCCCAAGGATTTCGAATGCTTCAATTGCACATTGCGTCTACAGCGTCAGGCAGATGAATGGTCGACTAGCTATCGTTTCTGGTCCTGTGCCGATGTGGATATCAAGCAACGCAAGGACTTCAGGGAAACCTGTTCCGGCAAGGGAAAAAACTTCGCCTCCCGCTGCAAGTGTGAAAAGAATTATTATGGTGCCCAGTGTCAGTATCATGATGAGTGCACCACCAACGCCGATTGCGGTGCCCAGGGCAAGTGCATTGATATCGACAGCACCTCGTTGCCCCGACGACAATGCTACTGCAACTTTGGCTGGCATGGAATTGGCTGCAATAAGCGATCCCCCTACAAGTCCACCAGTTTGGATCTCACTTCCTATACGAAGAGGGAGCTGTCACCCGATTACCACATGTACTGGCGTCTGCTGGAGGAGCAGAAGGAAATTGAAGTCGTTCTCAAGGTTAATAGCACCTCTTGGGTGGGATTGGGGTGGCGACCACGTGGCATGACTCCGGAGTGCAAGAATTTCCCGCTCATACGAGACATGGGAGATTTGACGACAACCCTCGAGCCGGAGCCAAAGAGCGAACCTGAGCCGAAGAGTGAACCAGAACCCAAGAGTGAACCTGAGCCGAAGAGTGAACCTGAGCCGAAGAGTGAACCAGAGCCCAAGAGTGAGCCTGAGCCGAAGAGTGAGCCTGAGCCTGAGCCTAAGAGCGAACCCGAGCCCAAGAGTGAACCTGAGCCTACAAGTGAACCAGAGCCTAAGAGTGAGCCTGAGCCCAGCTCACAGTTCGCCCCTGAACCGATTGCCGAGCCGAGCGCCAAAACCAAACGCGTCGCCAAGCATGATGAGGAGTTTGGCGCCATTGATGGTGTCACCTCTGTGGCCACAAGTGTCTCCTATCGCGTCAGCACCAAATCCGGACGAAGCCGCCGTCAAGCGACAGGTAAGAGTCCAGGAATTGCACATGTTCCGCACTTGCATTCAGTTTGATTTAGTTTATTTTGATCTAATACGAGTAGTTGCAAAACACACAATAGAACCTGCAGATCCTCTAGATATGCATACTAGAAATACTTACAGCATTTTGTTATTGCTATCCTTGTTGTGCTTCTACTACGAACCTAGTACAAATCTATCAATCCTGCACCTAACACTAAGCACACAAATCTATTCTATTCGAAAATTACAATAACAACAGAGCCTAATAGCACAGCGGAGCCAAAGAGCGAACCGGAGCCAACAAGTGAGCCGGAAGCGACGACAACAAGTGCACCGGAGCCAACGAGCGTACCAGAGCCGAAAAGCGCCCCGGAGCCAAAGAGCGAACCGGAACCAAAAAGTGAGCCGGAACCTAAGAGTGAACCAGAGCCTAAAAGTGAAACAGAGCCGAAGAGCGAACCTGAACCCAAAAGTGAGCCGGAACCTAAAAGTGAGCCGGAACCTAAGAGCGAACCTGAACCCAAGAGTGAACCTGAACACAAGAGCGAACCTGAACCCAAAAGCGAACCTGAGCCCAAGAGCGAGCCTGAACCCAAGAGCGAACCTGAACCCAAGAGCGAACCTGAGCCCAAGAGCGAGCCTGAACCCAAGAGCGAACCTGAACCCAAGAGCGAACCTGAGCCCAAAAGCGAACCTGAACCCAAGAGTGAGCCTGAACCCAAGAGCGACCCTGAACCCAAGAGCGAACCTGAGCCCAAAAGCGAACCTGAACCCAAAAGCGAACCAGAGCCTAAGAGTGAACCGGCGCCCAAAAAATCTGCGAATCTTGAGTCAGCAGGTAATCCCACATGCCTTGGTAATGGTTTAGCATTTCGAGCCCCGATCTTTATTATGTACTAACCAAGTAGATCCCATAACCTACACACACACACACACACACCAATCACAACATGCCCATTTGAGTCGAGAATTCGTCTGACCTTTTTCTATTTCCGTAGAGCCCAAGTACAAACTCAATCCGTATACACCCCGTCATGACTTTAGTCCCATGGACTGCACGGATATTGTCATTGGTTCAGCACGCGGCATGGCCAGCCGTGTGGGTGATTATTATACTCGAGATCGTTCCACACCACGCATCGATGAGGTCTTTGGCGGCAAATCCGACCTGGCTTTGGGCACCGGCTTCGAGGAGGATGGTGTGACCACTATTATATTCCGTAAGAAATTGGTGGCTACAGATCCAACTGATCACACCCTGGACGATGCGCTGACTCATGTGATCTGGGCAAGAGGTCAGGAGCCGACAAAGTATGTGCATGTGCCACCCTCCGGTCTGGAAACAGAGCCCGCGTCCATTAAGGATTTCTATCAGCCGGATGAGCTGAAATACCATGGACATCAAATGCAACGCGGTTTTACTCAAATCAACTTCTTTGGTAAGACAATAGAATTCCTGAAAGTTATCCAATCTAATTAATTGTTCTTCGATAGAAAAAGAGAAAGCCGCCACTGAAACGGATCGCAATGATCTGAGCACAAATGTTCTGAACAACGACTGCTATGGACATTGGAAATATCCGTCTAGTTGCTCGCCAGAGTCGCACACTTGCGAATACTACGCCTCCTGGGAGACCGTTGGAAAGGGCGACGACATTCATTGGCACATCGAGACTTCAAACACACAAACTTGGACGGGCATTGGCTTCAGCGATGATCAGCGCATGTCACAGACGGATGCGATTATCGGCTGGGTGGATGGACGCAGTGGTCGTCCTTTCCTGATGGACACCTGGGTGCTGGGCTATGCTCCACCCAAGCTAGACGACAGACAGGACATAACAAATGCATCTGGACGCATTGAGAAGGGTATGACGATCTTGGAGTTCAATCGCAAGCGCATCAGCAACGACGAGCAGGATCTCTCCTTCACGGACGATCATTGTCTCTATCTATTCTTCCCCGTTCTGGGCGGTGCCTTTAATGTAGTTAACAAGAAGATACGCAAGCATGAGCAGGTCCCACCGATTTCACCACAACGCGTTTGCATCAAGTCCTGCGGCAAAGGTAAAATTAATTTTAACTCTTCCTTCACACAACGATGAGTACATGTTTGTATTTACAACAGAGCGCGAGGCTATTTTTGTGGGCACTAGCACACCAGCGCCTAGTCGCTTGGTCTATGCCGTCGGCGTTAAACTGATGAACCTGGCGGAGTCCTTTGAGGCGCCCCAGCCCGGCACTGTCGATTTTAACAATCTGGCAGCCACCATCGCGGACTCCTTCAATGGCATACTCTCACCCATTCCCGGATATTATAAGACCGAAATTATTGGCTTTGAAAAGTGAGTAACAGTTTTTGTGTCGTACCTGTGATATATATGTACATATGTATGTACATGTTTTGTCGTACCTATGCTATATATACATAAATCGGGCTCGAATGACCAAATTCGATCTTGTCCACAGGAATGAT